>BQKN01061247.1:0-42308 GCA_022839385.1 Asparagus kiusianus | reverse complement strand
CGGCTTTGCCGAGACACCCCATGGGTGTCTCGGCAATGCCGAGACACCCCGGGATGTTTCGCCCGGGATTTGACCCCCTAGACAGTCTTTTGACCCCCCGAATCGTCTTTTAAATCCCCCGATGTTCATTCTCTTCGCCGGCGGTTGAAAATATGGGTGAACTTCACACATCAACCTTTCGACGGTTCAAAACCCCAGGGTAAACGCCGGTCAACGCGTAACCCTAGGTCAACGCCGGACAGCGCGTTGCGACAGAAGTCAACACGTAGCGACAAAAGTCAACACGTGACGACAAAAGTCAACCCAAGCGGTTTCGCAACCCTAAGGTGGACGCCGGTCAACGCGTAGCCTTAGGTCAACGTCATTCAGCGCGTTGCAACAAAAGGTCAACCCAAGCGGTTTCAAAACCCTAAGGTGGACGCCGGTCAACGCGTAACCCTAGGTCAACGCCGGACAGCGCGTTGCGACAAAAGTCAACACGTGGCGACGAAAGTCAACATGTGACGACGAAAGTCAACCCAAGCGGTTCCAAAACCCTAAGGTGGACGCCGGTCAACGCGTAACCTTAGGTCAACGCCGGACAGCGTGTTGCGACAAAAGTCAACACGTGGCGACGAAAGTCAACATGTGACGACGAAAGTCAACCCAAGCGGTTCCAAAACCCTAAGGCGGACGCCGGTCAACGCGTAGCCCTAGGTCAACACCGGACAGCGCGTTGCGACAAAAGTCAACACGTGGCGACGAAAGTCAACATGTGACGACGAAGGTCAACCCAAGCGGTTCCAAAACCCTAAGGCGGACGCCGGTCAACGCGTAGCCTTAGGTCAACGCCGGACAGCGCGTTGCGTCAAAAAGTCAACCGAAACCCTCAAGTCAACACGATGTGACGGGGATAGCAAGTTCAAAAGTCAACTCAATGACACGAGCCAAACTCAACTCATCAGCTGTAGACTCGAAGCTCCGACGACGGCCAGGCGATAAACGCAGCGTCGGAACAACTTCGGTTATTCGACAAAGCACCGGATAAACCGAAGACCGAAAGAGCCAAGAGTTGAAGCAAACCATAGGTCCCTTAGGCCGACTGAAGGCTGGACCAATCATATCCAAAGTATTCCGGTCTCTTCTATAAAAGAAACGAGTCCGAAACACTTTGGAGGGGGTATCTGTAGGCATCGAAAATTGCCGATAGGTCCCCGCACACAGCTCAGTGTTAACGAAGCGACGATTGAACATCACTACCCGGTTCACAAGAGCTCAAATGACGCCGGTGAGCGACTGAAGCAAACCGACGGATTACGTGAGCCGACAGAATGTCAGAATCACGAGGATACGGGTTGACCGAAAACCCCGCGATCACCGCAATTGGACCAACGCCCGCCGTGCCCTGATCACCCCACGGATAATCCAACCATTGGGGCCTACAGAGCTCGCCGTCACGATTCCAACGCATCCGAAATCACTCAAATCCGAGTTCGGACGAAAAGTCAACAGCGAGTCAACGGCGGGACAACGGCAGGACAACGGCAGGACCTCGGACTGCGTTGGGACACCCAAATGGGCCTCGGCAGGCCCGGGACACCCGAGAGGCGTCTTGGCAAAGCCAAGACACCCCAAGGGGGGTGTCTCACATCAGCCCCCCCCTCTCCTTTTGGCTATAAATAGCCCCCTTGGCCTCCTTTGTGAGGGGCTCCGGATTTTGCACTCAATTCAAGGCTGAATTATCTTAGCCAAGGATTGTTCTGCAAGAGAGCGGCGAAGCCCTGCCGGAGTGAGGAGTCAGAGTCTGCAGGAGAGCGGCGAAGCCCTGCCGGATCGAGGAGCGAAAGGTCTTCATCTTTTTCTTCATTCACCCCCCTTCTGTTCCTTGGTGTTGCCCTTCGCAGGCGACACTGAGAAGAGCTATTATCTCGCGTTAGCCGAGATATACGCTTTACGCTTCTAGATCTCACGCGGATCGACGAAGTTCTGCTTCTATATCCCACGCGGATAGACGAAGCTCTGCCGGATTTTCCCGGAAGGATCTTGAAGAGTCGGCGGTCCACGGATATCGACGTCCCCGTCACAGGCCAACAACCCACGCAAGCGAGACCGTACCAAACCGGGCTCTCGTGTTTATTTTCGTTAAAGTTGTAACCCTTTTGTTTTCATTTTATACTATTGTAACGCTCAAAGTTGTAACAGATCTCGAAAAAGAGAACATCAATGAAAACAGCAACTTTTACCGGAAACATTCTTTTTAACGGTTAAGAACTAACCGGCAGCGCGGGTTAGGCGCAGACTTATCCCTACTTAGGTTTCGGGATAGAATACCCCAGAATCGAACTCTGGTGTCTTCTTCTTCGGGGAAGACTAAACCGGCGATGTGTGTTAGGCGTCGACTTATCCTTACTTAGGTTTCAGGATAAAATACCCCAGAATCGAATTCTGGTATCTTTTTCTACGGAGAAAGACTAAACCGGCAGCGCGTGTTAGGCGCAGACTTATCCCTGCTTAGGATTCGGGATAAACTTCCTATGATGAATCCTAAATTCTTGGAAAAGGATTGGTATGGGAAGGAAGAATTTTATATTCTATTCCCCGTCTTCTTTTAGGGTGAAGGCGAACCCGAATACAAAGAAGGAAGAATTTTATATTCTATTCCCAGTTGGAAAGGAGACTCGAGGTGGGATCTCCACCGCTAGAATCTGAAAAGGTAAAACTGAGAGTGGGATCTCCACTCCGAGAATCAAAAAGATTCGGATAATCCTAACTGTCGGAAGGTTTGATTACCGAGCTAAAGATGGATTTCTCGTTTATCGAGAGTGAATTGTGGTTTTGGTCCTAACTGTAGGAAGGTTTGACCAAGCGGGAGTTTGAGATGACCCTAACTGTAGGAAGGTTTGATCACTCGATTTGAAAGTGGACCTCTCGTTCATTGGAGGAATCAAGAGGGGATTTTGGTTTTGGCCCTAACTGTCGGAAGGTTTGACCGAATGGGAGGTTTGAGACGATCCTAACTGTAGGAAGGTTTGATCGCTCGATTTGTGGACCTCTCGTTCATTGAAGGAATCGAGAGGGGATTTTGGTTTTGGCCCTAACTGTCGGAAGGTTTGACCAAGTGAAAAGTGAGAGTGAGAGTACAAATCACCGTAGGAATGTTGACTCGTATAAATCACTCAAAGGGGGTTCCTGATGTCAAGTGATAAAGACTTAACAAAAGGGGTTTTGACAAGTCGTCAATGGTCAAAATTCTAAACATTATATCCGGACTCTAAACATGAAAGTGTTGAGTGCACGAACATAGCAGAAGTTTGAATGGATTAAATAGGAAAGAATTTTGGTGGTCCCACTGTCAATTAGTTTGATCGGTAGGGGACTCTGTGGTGGGAGACTATGAGTCGTCAAACACCAATGAGAGTTTTGTGAGGGAAAATTGATCCAATGAAGTGATCGAATCTCATCTCGGCAAAATAGTGTTCGGAAATTAGGAGTTTAGTGTTTATCACTTTATTCATAATGACCGGGTTATCCCTAAGAATATTATATTTAACATTCTTCCGGGAATTTCCCGTTACATGAATTATCCACCCCCAGCTTTCTTTGCAAAACTGGGTGTATCATTGTATCAGTTGCATGATCGGGTTATCCTTAAGAATACCACACATGGCACTCTCCAGGAACTTCCC
Source organism: Asparagus kiusianus (assembly GCA_022839385.1). NCBI lineage: Eukaryota > Viridiplantae > Streptophyta > Magnoliopsida > Asparagales > Asparagaceae > Asparagus > Asparagus kiusianus. The sequence goes on along the minus strand of BQKN01061247.1, from coordinate 38,643 downwards.
GTGGAAGAAAGAAAATAGTTTAGACTCATATACCTATTGGAGTATCAGGGAACAGTTTAACCTCTTATACCGGTCGGAGGATTGAGAAATAGTTTATACTCGTGTACTCTTTGGAGTCTTGAGAAGCAGTTTATACTCTTGTACTCTATCGGAGTTTCAGGAAGCAGTTTATACTCTTATACCGGTCGGAGTTTTACCGTTCTCAATTGGCTTACCCTAGCGTTATGACGCCGGCTTCCACCAAGGTCTAGATGCTATTCTTGAGAGTAAAGCAATCCTTAGTGGGATGAAGGATCCTCCTGTGATACGCACAGTACTTTGGATCCGCAGTATTGTCAGCTTCCTCCTGATTGACGATAGGTGGTAGCTTGATCTTGTTGTTTTCAAGGAGGGATTCGAAGATGGCTGGAACGTCTTCGTCCTTGAAGGAATACTCTTTTTGGAGTTTCGGACCCGAGGTCTTCTGCTGTCTTCGGGAATGCTGTTGCGACGTTTGATTAGCATCGACAGCCACTGCAGGTGTCTTTCCCTTACCACGGGAGGCGAAATTCGAATTCGGAGAATTAGTCGTTGATTGACTCCTCTCGGCCTTCTTTCTTCGGAGGAAACGTTCGGCTTGTTCACCGTGCATCTTCAAGTCTGTCCAAGTGTTGGACGGTGCTGTTCCCATTGTTTCCAACACATCCAATGCGAGGTTGTTGTGGCAAGTCTGAAGAATAAACTCCTCAGTGATTGGGTCCCGACAATTCAACGCTTTGTTCTGGAACCTCTTGACGAAGGTATCGACCGGTTCCCCGTCCTTTTGTTTCTCGTCGAGCAACGTTCCGATGGATATCTCGATGTCGTCATCAAAGAAGTTAGCGAGGAATTTTGTCTCCATGTCGTCCCAGCTATTCACGCTTCCTGGCTTGAGGCGGCGATACCAATCGAAGGCGGCTCCGCGAAGAGTGCCAACGAATGACCGCACCATCAGAGGCTCATTGCCGGAGATAACACCCAGGTGCGATTTGAAATAAATCAAATGCTGGATGGGGGAACCCTTCCCATCGAACGGCGTAAAGTTGATTAGACTAAACTTCGTCGGATAGGGGATTGATTCCCACTCTCTTGGGTATGGATAAGGAATGCCCGTTTTCTTCACTTCTTGAGCAGAAATCAACGTATTGATCTTATTCTCGAGGTTTTTGATCTTTAGGTTTTCACCTGTACCTTCGTTGGCATCCTCGTTACCACCCCCTGCATTGATGGGAGGATTATTGGCGTTATGAGTTTCGTTTGCACCTGTGTCCTCATCTTCCAGATTATTCTGGTTATGACAACTTGGTTCATCTTGTTGGTTCCTCAATGCCTGGATTTGTTGCTCATGCATCTCTCTCATAGTCTGCATGGCCATCTGCATCTCGAGCCTAAAGCTCTCCTGGCCATGGCTTCCTCGAGCATCTTGGCCACTTGTTCCGCGCTTATCATCAGTGACTCGCGGGGTTCCCCCTCACTGGACACTGTATTATCTGATGCGACCGCAGAGCAGGTATCCGACTCTTCACCCTCTGAAGGTACTCTTATCCGAATCTTATCATAAGTTCCTCATGCGATGGCTCCAGACTGCAGGCGGGTTAGATGCTGGGATGCTTTCAGAATTGACTCGAAATTATCCGGTGCTGATGTCCCTTTGCTGGTCATGTTAGCGGTGACCCTCGGAAATTATCTGTAGGGCGAATGGGACCCACAGGGCGTTGCTCCTTTTGCAACTATCGCGGGGTTCCCGATCAGCCCGTATTCCCGCTATTCTGAAATTCCGTCGGCTCACGTAGCTCGTCGGTTCACTTCAGGCGCTCACCGACGTTAATCGAACTCCTGTGAACCGGGTAGTAACGTTCATCGTCATTCTTTAACACTAAGCTGTTCGTGGAGACCTATCGACAATTTTTGATGCCTACAGATACCCCCTCCAAAGTGTTCCGGACTCGTTTCTTTTATAGAAGAGACTGGAATACTTTGGATATGATTGATCCAGCCTTTGATCGGCATAAAGGACCTGTGGTTAGCTTCAACTCTCGGCTCCTTCGATTTTCTGTTTATCCGATGCTTTGACGAATAACCGAAGTTCTTCCGGCGCTGCGTTTATCGCCTGGCCGTCGTCGGAGTCTCGAGTCTACAACTGGTGAGTTGAATTTGGCTCGTGTCATTCAGTTGACTTTTGAATTTACTATCTCTGTCACATTGTGCTGACTTGGGGTTTCGGATCATCGTGTGTCGACTTTTGTCTCAACGCATTGACTGCCGTTGACCTAGGGTTACGCGTTGACTGGCGTTAACCCGAGGGTTTTGAATCGTCAAACGTTGACTTTGGTCGCAACGTATTGGACGGCGTTGACCTAGGGTTACGCGTTGACCGGCGTTGACCCTAGGGTTTCGAATCGTCAAACGTTGACTTTTGTCGCAACGCGCTGAATGGCGTTGACCTAGGGTTACGCGTTGACCGGCGTTGACCCTAGGGTTTCTCATCGTCGAATGTTGACTTTTGGTCACAACGCACCGAATGGCGTTGACCTAGGGTTACGCGTTGACCGGCGTTGACCCGAGGGTTTTGAATCGTCAAACGTTGACTTTTGTCGCAACGCGCTGATTGGCGTTGACCTGTGGTTACGCGTTGACCGGCGCTGACCCGAGGGTTTTGAATCGTCAAACGTTGACTTTTGTCGCAACGCGTTGATTGGCGTTGACCTAAGGTTACGCGTTGACCGGCGTTGACCCTAGGGTTTCTCATCGTCGAACGTCGACTTTTGTGGATTTCGTTGACATACCCAACAATCGGTGAAAAATCGGCGCAATCCGGGGTTCAGAAAAAGGTTCGGGGGGTCAAAACCGGATCAAGATAACCCCGGGGTGTCTCAACAAAACCGAGACACCCTTGGGGTGTCTCGGTTTTGCCGAGACACCCCTAGGGGTGTCTTGGCCAACCGTGGTCCCCCCCCCCTTTGGGTTTTGTCTTTTTCTTGCTTTTGTCTTGTTTTCCCCCTTCTTTTCAAAATTCAAAGAGGTTTCTTCTCCCCCTTCTTCTTCCTCCAAACCTCCTCCATTGTTTTTTTCTTTCAAGAGCTCTCAACCCATAAAGAAAAGTTCGGATTTTTTATGCCCCTCATTGGCCGAAATATTTTCTCCTCCAATTAGGGTTTCTCCCTACATCCCCAAGCTCGAGTCTTGACCCTTGGAATCGGGATTTTCAAGCCTCTTGATTTGGGTAAGTTTCCCCTCAAAACCCTCTCATTTTTTGTAAAGATTGAATCTTTATGCTTGTGGTAGACAATAGGTTGGGTGTTTTGTGCAAAAGAGGCAATATGGCCGAATTTGGGGGGTTTATTCGCAAAATAGGGACTGAAATTCATGGGGGCTTTTATGTAAGAATGGGACTGAAATTTTGAGGCTTGGATTTATGTCCATTTGATCCAAAAAAATGTGAGGGGTGCTTTATGCAAAAGGATCAAAAAGTTGTTGAGGGGTTTATTTGCAAAACAGCCCATAAATGTCTTAGAGGGACTTATTTGCAAAAAGGCAGCAAATTCAAGGCTGGAATCCAAGGAGTTTAGACCACAAACTCATGATCAAATTTTTGATAAAGGCATGCGGAGACCAAACCAAAATTTTGTGGAGGGGTTTTTATGGAAAATTGGCTAAATTCTACAAAAGGGCTTATTTGCAAAATTGTGGGGAACCGGGGTGCTATATGATCGCATATGATGATCATGACCCAGATCACGCATGTCCTTGACCCGAATTTAGCCTTGAACACGAGGGGTATTTTGGGTATTTCACCAAAATTCACCGCGAAAACGACAATTATTGTTTCGCGTGCACGAAATTTGTAGGTTTAATTAGACTTCAACTATAAAATCCTATTTACTCATAGGACTTGAGTTCAAGTGCTTAATTTCCTTTTTTTAAATTTCGTGTATTCATATTGTACCTGACGTACTGCTTTTCACTGCAGATTTTCGATGTCTCCACGTCGCCCTCGACCTTCCAGGAGTCGCTCCCATTCGCAGCACAGCGAGGAAGAGGTTCCCGCGGCATCTTCTTCAGCGGCCTCTTTCTTCGGGGGTAAGAATTTATATTTTCTGTATCCCTGATTGACCTCTTCGCGGGTCATGAAGGAAGAACCGATACCCCTCTTCGCGGGGGTTAAGGTTTCGGACTTGTTTTGCTTAGCCAATTCAAGTCTTCGGATGTATTGGGGCGATCTCGTGTCGTCTTACACCTTTCAGGTCAGTGTGTATTATCACGCTATCTACGTGATGACGCATACCGTCCTCTTGGTGTAGGACACTCGAAATCGTCTCTCCAATTATCCCGTGGATAATCTCATCTCGCCTTTATGAGATGGATTTTCTGACTCCATCCTCGTTTTGTTACAGTCGAGTTCCCCACGGGCAACCTCTCTCATCATGCCCCTACTGGTTGTAGTAGGGAAGTCTTCTCTTCGGCTTCCGCCAGGCAGATCATTGATCCACTCCCTCAGTTTGACAGAGATCGTTCTGACGAATCCTGTCGCTTGATACGGGATGGAGGGCGTCATTGTTTACGCCAGCTTATTACGGATGCTCCTCTTACTGCGGACTCTTCCTCCACTCAGGCTTTAAAGAAGCCTAGTTTTCTGTTCGGAGATCATACTGAGGATCCTGCCACATTGACTCTTACCGAGGAGCACTGGCTGACTCTCGACGAAGGAGCTCTTTTGTACATCCCCTCCATTCCTCGTCAATATTCTTTCACTCATTTGGAGAGACAGGCTGTGGGGCGACAGATGTCCTGGCACCTTACTGATGATGCTGAGCGAGTTCAGTGTGGATACGTCTCTCATCACAAGACTCCTGGTCCTGGTGGGTATCATCATATTCGTGGTCTTCGACCGGGGATCATGTGTCTTGACACTGCATCCCCAGGCAAGGTATCGGTAGCTGCTCCTACCGTGAGGAATCGTCTGGCTCAACTTGGAAGACGGTTACCTCCACCAGATTACAGATGCTACGGTTGGGCTTCCTCACTAGCCAAGGGGTGGTGGACACGCATGACCAGTTACGTCTTAGGGCGATGGGAGAAGGATTTGAAGAGTAGTGGATTGTATGTACCCATACAAGCCACCATGCACGGACTCCCAGTCAGCTGCCGTCACTTTCTGGCGTTGTTAGAGACATATATGCCTGATAGTAACACATTCTTGACCAGCGGCGGAGAGCTAGGGTTGGCTCTACATGAGATGCATCAGGTTTCCGGCCTTCCGATGGGGGATTGTCCATATCAGGAGTACTTTCCTTCAAACCAGCAGTTGGGGTGGTTGAAGAAAGATAATCCTGATATGTATGACACTCTTTGGGACCTCACTTGTCACTATCATACCTCCTTGCTCCAGACTTCTCCTCTAGCAAAGACGAAGAAGAAGATCAGCTTGAAGCAGTTTGCTGTCTACTTGTTCCAGAACTTGGAGGGTGATTCCAGCAGGCCCGTTCGTGAGTTAGATATCTTGAACTTCACCGCTATTAACGAGTTGATAGAGAAGAATGAGACTCGTTCTTATACCCTTGCTAGTGCTGAGGGAGCTTTTCCTGCAGGAACCAAGTTCCGTTCGTTCCTCCGTCGCACACAGAAGTCTATCGAGCCTCGGTCTCTGCTGGCAGGCTATCTTGCGCTCTGGTTGAAGAAGTGTGTTGTTCCATACCAGGCTTCAGACGCTTTCCCTCTCGAGGTGCTCTTCCCCGCGGTTCAGCTAGCTTATGGGAGGGAGCTTTCTCTGCTCCCAGCGATGGTTGCCAGCATCCATTGCGGGCTCAGGAACGTGGTCAGTGGTTTTACTCAGGTGGGTCCTGAACCATCGACTGAGCTTGTTTGTCCGAAGGTCGAGCTTCCCTACGCGTATCTGATGGCGTGGCTCATTCTTCACCGTCCTGACCTGATGTCGGCGCCCAGTGCTGTTGATGTTCCTGTTCCTTTCATTCAGCTGTTGGAGAGGAGCAAGTGGCTTGGGAAGAAATTCAGTGATGTACAACAAGAACTTCAAGTTCGTAAGAGCTGGGAGTTCTTCAAATGTTTTCCTCACTTCTCGGGTCGCTATGGCGACGTGCTGGTCGATGAGGAGAAACCCAGGAGTGACCGGACTATTCTCGACGTCGGTTGTTTCCGCTGGTTGGTGAACATCCGTGTCGGGTATCTTGTTCTCCGGGTGAAGAATCGGTGCCACATAGAACCTTATCTTCCTTGCCGTTTTGCTCGTCAGTTCGGCTATGACCAACTATATGTTGGGAATCCCAGCCGTGGTTTGAAGGTTGAGGGAGGGCTTATTGACGGCGTACGAGCATGGCTGTGGACTATGGTGGGCTGCACTGGAGCCCATTTTGCTCTCCCTTCATATAGACGCAAGCCGATGATTACTTTCCTCAGCTGCAAGTGGTTCCTTTCCGCCCATGAATCCGTAGGTGTGAGGAGTCTTTCAGAATTACACTCCGAACACTCGGTTCAGGCTGTTATGAAGGCTGCTCGCCAGGCTGAGCTTGCTCGGAAGCAGGGGAAGAGGCCTGCCCAATCTCCTCTTCCAAGCAAAGCTGATGGAGAGCTCCTTCCCACGGATGACGACGAGACTTTTGAGGAGGAATATGTGGACATAGACACCGACCAAGAAGAACTTGATGCAGGTTTGTCATGCCCTTGATTTTCTTTCTTAATTGGTATTAATGAAAGATCTTTGCTCATTTGATGACCATTATCACTTTAGGTAGAGCAGTTGATGATCATGAGTCGCTCGCTTCTCGCTATACGAGTTCGGGACCCAACGACCCAGTTCCCACGCATGTTGAGACGTGTGGCCAGCCCGGGCATGACCGACCTGTTGGTTCTAGGAGGGTTGGTACCTCGAAAAGGAAGAAGATCGCTCACAAACCACCCGTCGGCCAGCGTCCTTATGGAGTGGATTTAGGCGACATTGCCGATGGAGAGGGAGGTAACATCCTGTTGTACATATTTTTTTATTGCTTTAAGGTGATTTACCTTTTGGGATTCGCAATCATGTTTTAAGCTTTAGGGTTCTTTGAAGAGGGCGAGCTTCCACCGGATCCGGTATTCCCTGGATCTGATAACATGGCTTCGTGCAGCAGATGTGCGACGCCCTTCGTGACGGTTCCCTGGGTATCGATCTAAACATTGATCTTGATCAGGCAGACGGTGTTGAGCCCACCGGTCCATACTCAGGCATACCTACCTCCGATGATGCCCTCCTCCGACACGGGGAACGAGAATCTTCTGTTCCTGCGGCAGGTATTGCAAAGCTTTCCTTTCTTCCTTATCTTCTTATACATATCTCCAACATCTGGGTTGCCCTGTAGATGTTGCGATAGAAAAGCCATCTGGGGAAGGAGCCTTTCATGGCGTAGGTTTTGAGGAACAGGGGTGTGCTCCTGTACCAAGTTTCTCGAAATCCGACGCCGGGTTATTAGCCGACATGCTGGCTGAACAGACTTCCAGAGGGACCGTGAGACCACTCTTTGGGAGTGATTCATTCACAGGTATATATCTGATTCCCTTCATTTTTTTTCTTCTTTCATCCAACTAATGAAGGATTAATATCACAGTACCAGTCATTGTGACTGATTCAGTAGCGATTCTCGGCACATCTAGCTTACCTCGGAGTGACGGACTTACAGGTATGCAGACGATTTTGGATGTCGCACTGCTTTTCATTCATTTGATTTCTTTTGACTAATAAGGGAGTGTAACTATAGGACCGGCTGTTGTGCCTGATACCACTATAGCTCATGGGACCAATAATTTTCCTGAGAGCGGTGTCTCCCCGCCACCGCCGATAGGTGTGACTGATCTACCTACAGAGGTTGGTATACCCTCCATGACCACCCCTGTCGTTATCTCGGAGTCTGTCGGACCTCAGCCTGAGGGGACCTCCGTCGGCATAGGTACGTTCGGAATTTGACTTTGAATTTCCTTATCGCACTCGGTAGTCTCTTAAACTTCTTTATTGTTGCTTGTAGGATCTCGACCTTCTTTATACGAGCGTGTTCGCGCCCTTTTGGTCGATACCGATCCAGACAGAGACGTTTTCCGTATGGACCTTGGCTTTTTTACCGCCTTTTACAACGGCATGATCGAGAAACTTCTTCACAGAGAATACTGTTTCGATCAGTTCAGGCGTTCCTTTTCTCGCCACATGATGATGATGAGGGAAGAAGGACATCCAGAGTTGGCCGATTCCTTCACTGCAGAATTCACTGTTCTGGAGTCAGAGATCCGAGAGTTGAGGGAGTTGAAGGCTGGGGGAGCTTCTTCCTTCGTGTCCTCTCAGATAGAGCATAGACTGACACAGTGGCATGACCTGAGATCTTCCATCGGCAGCGAGCTTCGATCACGTGAGCATTCTGTTGCGCAGCTGATGGCTACCCTGGCGAAGAAGGATGCCGGCAGAGCCGAGTTACTCAGTTCTTTGGATTCTAACCGGGAAGAGATAGCTAGGTTGAAGGATGCTTTGAGGCGTGCCGAGGAGTCCGCTACTCTTATCGCCGAGGACCTGGCTGGATTAGAGCGTTCTCGCGAATGGACGCTCGACAAGCTGGGATCGACACAGGAGGGGTTGATGAAGCTGCAAAATGAAGCCGCGAAGGTCTTAAGCAGTTCCGAAGACTCTGTCCGAGCTAGCTTGCAGGCAGAACTTGAGCAGAGCTACATGGACAGGCTCTCTAGTTTAGAGTCCCATGTTCTTAGCTGTCAGTTGCCTTCGGGCTAACGAGCTTTTTGTTGTATGCTTTTGACTTAATCTGTTACTAAAGACTCCGTACTTGCTTCTTTCATGATGTTTCTTTATTTACTGTGAATCCAGCAGTGATCAAATTTTGGCAACCCCCAGCCCTCAATGGGTTTGATATGCCGTTGTGCTAAGAGAATTGCTTTTCTTAGGCTTAATGCTATGACTTTGAATACATAGACTTCACCATTTCTTATAGGGAAAAGGGCACCCCGCACCGCGTATTAGGCGATGACTCATCCTTTCTTAGGCTTCGGGATAAACTTCCCCAGGTTTAGACCCTGGTGTCTTTTTCAATCGGTGAAGGACTAAACCGGCAATGCGTGTTAGGCATAGACTTTGGGATTATTGGCAAACCCCCAGCCTTCAACGGGTTTGATGTGCCTTTACCGATTACCGTTTGAATCGGGCTAGCATGCGAATTGTCTAGGTCCGTTCCGCATGTAACGTTGTGCTAAGAGAGCAAACTCTCTGAGACTTTGTGCTTTGACGCTGAAGGGTACCCCGCACCGCCCCGTGCACAAAATGCACGGACTGGAAGTTTGGGATTGTGTCTTTTCAAAGACAAACTGAGAGAGGAAGAATTTTATATTCTATCTCCCAGTGCTGAAGAGGAAGAATTTTATATTCTATCTCCAGCTGGGAAGGAAACTCAAGGTGGGATCCCCACCCCCAGAATCCGAAAGGACGAAACTAGGGGTGGGATCTCCACTCCGAGAATCAAGAGGTTCAAATGACCCTAACTTTTATAGGATTGGTCATTTGAATCTGAAGAGGAAGAATTTTATATTCTATCTTCAGCAGGAAAGGAAACTCAGGGTGGGATCTCCACCCCCAGGATCCGAAAGGATGAAACTAGGGGTGGGATCTCCACTCCGAGAATCGAAAGGTTCAAACGACTCTAACTTTTATAGGATTGGTCATTTGAATCCAAAGAAGCTCAATTTCTACCCTAACTTTTATAGGTTTGGTGGAAAAAGGAGCGAAGGCAACTTTTCATTTATCGAAAAGGAATGACTCAGCCTCAGTCTTGGCTAGGGTAAGCTTGACTAAGTGAGAGTGGGGAACGACCCTAACTTTTATAAGTTTGGTTGTCCGGATTGAAAGTAGACCTCTCGTTCATGGGAGGAATCGAGAGGGGAATTTGGCTTTGGTCCTAACTGTAGGAAGGTTTGACCAAGTGGGAAGTTTAGAACGATCATAACTGTAAGAAGGTTTGATCGCTCGATTTGTGGACCTCTCGTTCATTGGAGGAATCGAGAGGAGATTTTGGTTGTGGTCCTAACTGTAGGAAGGTTTGACCAAGTGGGGGTTGTGTGGTGGATGTTAGGTCTCATGTTATGAGCCTACATCTTCTAATCTTGTTTTGATGATTACAAACAATTTCTAATATTGTTTGTCTAGTGTTTATGTTTCCTATTAGGTATTCTAGACAAACAATGTGTTGGAGGATGGATGGATTGTGCCATAACGATCATATCTAATGGAGGTTGGCGGAATTGTGGAGTGAAGCATTGCAATTCAAGTTAAAGATCCAAGTCAAGCTTCATCCGCAAGTGTACCAAGATAGAGCTTCGTTGAAGATCATCAAGCTTGGGTAATTAGTTTAGGTTTTATATTATGTGTGTTAGTACTTTAAGCTCAATCATATATATACACACATTATATTGGTTTCCTTGCATATATATAGTTATATATATATACAACACAAGTTTTGGTTTCATACATATACATATATGTTTAGTTTCCATGTATATATATAGTTATATATATACATATATTGTTTTGAGTTTTCATGTTTATAAATATGAGATTGCATATTTCATATTTATTATTGTGTTTTATCTTTATTGCATAGAATATGCAATTATGTGAAAATATTCTTTTCTTGGTTTATGGACTTAACAACAATTATATATATCTTTTATTTAACAAGAGTTTTCAAGTGTTTAAAAGTTTATTTATTCTCAAGTTTGAGTTTGGTGTTTGTTTACAAAGGAGGAAGCTTACTTGTCAATTGAGGGATTCATCCTCAATCTTCTTCATCCTCTCCTTTGTGTTTATAGAGAAGTTTTTCTAACTCTTCTTCTAGCAATTTATTATTGATTTTTATATTCTTATTATTGCTAGTTTGTTAATTGAGTTAGAATTTGTTTATACTCATTTTATCACACACACCCTATTTGAGCTTATAGTATTTCATACATCATATATTGGGTTGTGGGATTGTGATTTGTGAGATTGAGCTTACATTGTGTTCTCACCTATTATAGAGAACAATTTATTTGTATTGTACTTATCGTGAGCTACACATTGTAATACACTTGTACACCGAGAGGAGTGTGTGGTGAGAGACGGGGTTGTCCCAAGAGGAGTGGCGTCGGTAGCCTAGAGAGAGGTGATAATTCCGAGCACTTGAGGGAAACACGGGCTAGAGACCAACACTTAGAGGGTGTAAAGTGTGATTGCAATTGTGTGTGTTGTAGAGTTTTCGGTTAACTAGAAAACCGAGTGTGTAGAGAAGTTCTGGCTTCCAAACCGGATTGTGTAGTGGATTTCTCCCCGGGAGTGGGGAGCGGAGACGTAGGACGGAAGGTCCGAACTCCGTGATCATCTTTGTGTGTTTGTGATTGTCTTGGCGTCTCACTTGTGCTTATTGTTCATATCATTCTTGTCGCCATTATCTATTGTTTACATTGTCCACTATCTTGTTTATCTTGTTTATGTTTATATCACCCTTAGTTTATATATCCTTGCATATATATTTCATCATATAGGATATATCACTTTGTGTATATTATATATTCTTGTCCATAATAGATTGTATACCTATCTTGCAAGAATATAGTTGTTAATTAATTTTAATTGGCATTGATATCTAATAAGATTAGCAATAACCCTATTCACCCCCCCCCCCCTCTAGGGTTCCTTCCTAGCGGCGTTAGGGTACTTTCAGTGGAGACTATGAGTCATCAAACACCAATGAAAGTTTTGTGAGGGAAAATTGATCCAATGAAGTGATCGGATTTCATCTCAGCAAAAGAGTGCTCGTGAGAGTTAGAGTCTGACAAACAAGAACATTCGGAATTCGAACGTGGATTTCTTGTTCATCTCTCTTACAGCGACTGGGTTATCCCTAAGAATATCCTAATGTGGTATTCTTCCGGGAACTTCCCGGTACATCAATTTTTTTTCTGAAGATACTAAGGATAGTATCTTTTCAAGAATTTGCCATTTATTGGCATCATAAGCCGGTCACCATCTTTGGTGACTAAGCGATATGCGCCGTTCGAGTAAACTGTTTCTACTACGAACGGCCCTTCCCATTTGGGTTCAAACTTGCCTTTCTTCTTGGAGTTAAGGATCATAGGTCGTCTTTCAGTTAAGACCAAATCCCCTTCCTTAAAACTCCTTTGTCGAACCTTTTTGTCGAAGGCTCGAGAAATTCTAGCCTGGTAAAACTCAATATGTTGTTGAGCTTCCAGGCGTTTTTCGTCGAGCATTTCAAGTTCTTCGAGGCGCTTCTGATGTTGTTCTTCGGTCGTCATTTGGGTTGCAAGAGCGATACGAAGAGATGGAATTTGGATTTCCAAAGGTAGAACGGCTTCGCATCCGTACACCAATGAATATGGGGTTGCGCCGGTCGGCGTACGCACCGTGGTACGATAGGCCCATAGAGCCGTGCTGAGCTTGTCATCCCAATCCCGCTTATTATTCTTCACAAGTTTCGATAAGAGCTTTATGATAGTCTTGTTGAAGGCTTCAGCTAATCCATTTGCTGTGGGATTGTAAGCCGTTGATGAGATATCCTGAATTTTGAATTTTTCGCAGAACCTTATGAAGGCGTTGCTGACAAATTGAGGACCGTTGTCATGTATGATTCGTCTTGGAACACCATGCCTGTAGATGATATGGTGCTTGATGAATGCAATGACGTTGCTCGTTTTAACTTCTCTGAGTGGAACTGCTTCAGCCCATTTGGAGAAGTAATCGGTAATTGCCAGTATGAACCGGTCACCTTTGACCAAAGGGGGATTTATAGGACTGACAATGTCCATTCCCCAAGTCTCAAATGGCCATGACGTTACCGAAGGATGCAGATGCTCCGGAGGTTGGTGCATATAATTCGCGTGTACTTGACATGCGTGACACTTTCGGGCGTATGTGATTGCATCGCTCATCATGAAAGGCCAAAAATATCCCATTCTTCTGATGCTATCATAAAGCTTGGGACCAGGTTGGTGCGCGCCACACGCTCCTTCATGCGCCTCTCTAAGTACTTCTTCCGCCTCTTTGGTTGATAAGCAACGTGCTAGCAACCCATCATACCCCCTGTGGTATAGCGTTCGATTCTCCATATTATAGTAGAATCTTGGTGCTCTTCGTCTGATTGACTCTCTCTCCTTCATATCTTCTGGCAAGATTCCATGCAAGACGTAGTCGATGATGGGGAAACGCCAATCTCGGGGTTCGAACTCAGCCAAACTGTGTGCACCTCCTGGACCTCTTCTTCCCTGTCATTTTTATCATAAAGCGGCACTAAGAGTTGGTGAGTTCTTACCGTAACAAACTGCTCTGTTCTGGGAGGCTGTGCCAGAGATACAGCTAAAGCTGCTAACGCATCTGCGTAGGTTTTCTGTAACCGCGGAACGTGCTCGATGAAGAATCCTTCAAATGATTCCTCTATTTCCACCGCCATCTTGTGATATGGTATTAAATCCGGACTTCGGACTTCATACTCCCCTTGAACTTGTTTGACTATTAGTTGAGAATCGCCGAAAGCTTCGAGATACTCAACCCGCAGCTCCTTAGCGAAATTGAGTCCTATAATCAGTGCGTTATATTCTGCTACATTATTCGAGCATGGCTCGGTTAATGAATAAGCTCGAGGCATCACGTGTTTTCCTGGGAAAACTAAAACAACTCCAACTCCGGAGGAGACCTTAGAACATCCAGGAGTACTTGTGACAAGAGCTGCTCGGGAAGCGCCGTCGAAGTACAAACGCCACACTTGTTGGTGCGAAGTTGCGTTGACTTTGTGGGTTTCATCAGGTAGGTCGTCATATATCTTGGCGGTATCCGTAGTTGGATTAGCTGCCAGGAGATTACAGATGGCCTGTCCTTTTACTGACTTCTGCTGTTTGAAGTACAGATCGTATTGGGACAAGAGTAAGGCCTATTTTGCTAACCACTAATTCATGGAAGCTGGTTGAGTCATGAACACTCGGACTGGGTTAACTTTAGAGATGACATAGATGGTCTGTCCAACCAAGTAATGCCGCATCTTCTGGATGGCGAACACTAGAGCGAGGCATTCTCTTTCAATCATGGGATATCGAGATTCCGCGCCTACCATGGTTCGGCTTAAATAATACACCGCCTGCTCATGACCGTTATCATCATCTTGTGCAAGCAATGCACTTAATGAGTGGCTCGTCGCCTTGACATAAATCAAGAACGGTTTGCCCGATTTTGGTGCAACGAGTACGGGAGGTTTCGAGAGATATTCTTTAATACTCTAGAATGCCTTTTGACAAGCATCGTCCCACACGAATGACACTCCCTTCTTTGTGAGCTTGGAGAACGGTTGGCATTTTCCCGAAAGGTTCGAGATAAACCGACGGATATAAGCCAATCGCCCTTGTAGTCCTCTGAGCTCTTTGAGGTTTCTCGGCGGTTGTAATTCATTAATCGCCTTCACTTTATCAGCATCGATGTGAATACCTTTGGTGGTGACGACGAATCCCAGGAATTTACCACTAGACATTCCGAGGAAAGACTTGGTAGGATTCATCTTCAATTGATGAGCTCGCATCAAGTCGAACATGGTCTTCAAGTCCATAATGTGATCTTTCTTATCACGACTTTTCACGACCAAATCATCCACATAGCATTCGACAGTCTTTCGGAGATGCTCCTGAAAGATCTTTGACATGGCTCGCTGATATGTAGCACCTGCATTCTTTAAGCCGAAGGGCATAACTGTGTAGCAGAAAACGCCAAGGGGTGTTCGGAACGCGGTGTGCTTTTCATCATCTGGATGCATCTTTATTTGGTTATAACCAGAGAAACCATCCATGAAAGACATCCTCTCGAACCCGCACGTATTGTCGATGATAACATCTGTGATGGGAAGGGGAAAATCATCTTTTGGGCATGCAGTGTTGAGGTCTCTAAAGTCAATACAAATCCTGATCTTCCCGTTCTTCTTAAGGACCGGGACAATATTGGCAAGCCATTCTGGATGTTGCTCTTCCCTAATGAATCCCGAGTCGACAAGTTTTTTAACTTCAGCTTCGATCGCCTCCATCATTTGCGGACGAAACTGTCTTTGTTGTTGTTTTACAGGTTTGACATCCGGCTTAATGTTGAGACGATGCACTGCTACGTTTGGATCGAGCCCTGGCATGTCTTCATAATTCCAGGCGAACACATTGATATACTCCCTGATAAGAGAGATTAACTCCTCTTTCTCCTCGGGTAAGAGGCTGTCGCTAATGAATATCGGCTTCGGATTTTCCTCGCTTCCCATATTCACTTGGACTACTTGATCTTCGGTATGAGGTTCTCTTTGCTCGAACCTATCGCCGTACTGCATGTTTAAGTGATGAACCCACGGATCTTCCCATGTCGGCATCTGATCATCTTCTTCTATTGTCGCTGGATCAACCGTGGTCATGTTCGACATTAGCTTTTTAAACATTTCACCAAGACTAGCGTCGGAATCCCAAGCCGAAGAGTCAGAAGAATATCCGTTTCTAGCTTTGTTGGCAATTTGATCAATGACTTGCCAATAACATTCATCATCGGATGAGGAGACATAGCCTAAGCCTCTTTTGTGACGGTAATAATCATCGGGTTTTCCTTTTGGTACATAGGCCATTCGAGGTGGAACTCGCGGACCTCGACCAAAGCAAAGACCCTCTCCGAGCTTGAAGTCATATCCATGCTTTTCCATCATATTGCGTGCTTTCGCATCATATCTGAACAGATGAGGGGCAGGTTTATCATCGTCGTCTTCCTCTTCCAAGAAGTGGTCGGGTATCAGAGATTTTCTTCCTTTGCCGTAGACGACCTCCTTTCCACCCCCTGTCCCTGCGGGGATGACAAGCGTCGTTCCGCACGGGTCGTGTACCTGTTTTTTTGTCAAGCAAAATGATTGAAGAGGCATATACCAGTCAGGGTTATCATAAAGCTCTTTAGTGACATTATCAAGACACATCGAATACTCTAAATCATCGTTTATTGATAGTTCTTCGGCAAGTTGCCAATTACAACTACTTTCCGATGATTTATCATCGTCAAGATTGATTACAATGGGTACAATGTCATTAAGTACAAAACCACCATTATAATCAAACCCAGCTTCGGTATCAGCTTCATCCCCGCTGTCCGTCCCTTGGGCCGATGGTTCAGTATCGGATTCAGCACTGTATAAAAGGGAATCGGTGAAATAGTTCTTCAATCCCTTAAACGGTTGCTTATCCGTGACCACCGTCTTAACTTCATTATTTGTGCCCACATACTTGAGGCATTGATGCAGAGTTGACGGGACCATAAGGTTACCGTGGATCCAAGGTCGACCCAACAGTAAGTTATAGGATGTTTCCGCGTCAATCACATAACAAGTAACTTCTGACTTTAAATCCCCGATCTGGCATTTGATTCGAATCTTCCCCAAGGGTCTGGACCCGCTGGTGTTGAATCCGTAAATCGTAGTGCCAGTGGAGGCTAGTTTGCTAGTCGGAATCCCGAGATGATGCATCAATCGGAATGGCATGATACTAACAGCGGAACCCGGATCGACTTGGATCCGGTTGACCATGCTGGAGACAATGTGCCCGGTGAAATACAAAGGCCGATCATGTTTTGAGTTCTTTGTCTGCATGTCTTCTTTGGTGAAAGAGATGCAGGGAAAATGATGCGTCGCGAGATTGCAGTGTTGAGCTGACGGCTCCGGTTCTTCAGAAGATGGCTTGATTCGAGTCAAGAAAGCTTCAGAGTCGCTCAAGGCTTCTTGCAATGCTTTCCTCGTATCCTTTGAAAGACGTAATAACTCGTATAGGGTTATTCTAGCCGGTATATTAGCCAACTGCGCCATGATGTCAAAATAGGGTGGAGAGCTCGTATTTCCCGGTTTATCTCTCCCAATCGGATGATTGAATCGAGACTGCCTCGGGTTTTGGGCTTCTTGACGTAAAGGCTCTTTCCCTTTCTCCTTCTGCTGGACTTTCTCCGTAGCTACAGGCGTTGGGGGAGTTGCTGCAATTCCTAGTTCTGCCAATGTCTTGGAAGGAACGGTTTTGGTGCCCAATTGCTCGGAAGCATCCGGGTACTTGTAGTGATAATCATTCCCACTTCGGGTTGCAAAGGCCTCTTGTTCATCTTCAGAAAGTGGGAAGGCTGGAATTCTATCGTCATCTTCTCCTGGAATAGCAGAAGCTCCACAACAAGATTTACCTTTTCCTTTTAACCTCCTCTTGGAGGAGGCTCCAGTCCATTGTTCGTCTCCAATCAAGTCTGGATGAACCCAAAGAATCTCACCATTCGGGGCTGAGTGTGGCACAAGTCCTTTCTGGCGCTGTTTGTGAGGATCATCATTCACCGTCTTCACTGCTGCATTTATTACTGGTTCATGTTGGAACCAGTTCAGAGGAACAGACCCAAAGCTAATGGATACTGCATTCGCACCCACTTTCTTCTCCTTGGGTTGCTTCATAGTGATGACCCCAACATCAATTAGGGCTTCGATCTTATCTTTAAGAGCGTAGCATACCTTGGTAGGATGGTGCACCGCTCTGTGAAATGCGCAGTACTTAGGATCGTTGACTCTTTTAGCATCTTCTTGATCCTGAATCGGAGGCAACTTGATCTTGTTGTTCTCAATGAGGTACTTAAAAATATCGGGAACTTCATCCTCCTTGAATGAATAGACCTTCGGGAACTTCGGCTCCGCGGCTTTTTGCTTCTGGGGCTGTTGTTGCCACCTTGATTGTTGAGGCTCCTTTTGTTGCTGCTGTTGCGGCTGTGCTTGCACCACGAATATTTGGTTTGCGTCCACAGCATTCGCATGTGCTTTTCCCTTCCCCTTAGGGACAAAGTTCTGTTGTGGTGCATTATTTGCTATTTGGCCTCTTTCCGCTTTCTTCCTTTTAAGGAATCGCTCGGCTCGCTCTCCTTGCACCTTCAAGTCCTTCCAGGTCTTTGGCGGTGCCATTCCCATGGCTTCGAGGATGTCCAATGACAGATTATTATGGCAGGTTTCAAGGATAAAATCCTCGCTGACTGGATCCCTACAATTCATTGCTTTATTTCGAAATCTCTTCACGAAATTTTCGACCGTCTCACCATTCTTCTGCTTTTCATCGAATAACATGCCGATCAAAATCTCGGTGTCGTCATCGAAGAAGTTCGTCAGAAACATGTCCTCCATATCGTCCCAACTGCTGATGCTCTCCGGCTTAAGGCGACGATACCAATCGAAGGCTTCTCCGCGAAGAGTGCCGACGAATGACCGCACCATAAGAGGTTCATTCCCAGAAATGATTCCTAAGTGAGACTTAAAATATATTAAGTGTTGGGTGGGGGAACCCTTTCCATCAAACGGCATAAAGTTGATTAAATTAAACTTTGCCGGATACGGAATTGATTCCCACTCCCGTGGGTATGGACATGGTATGCCGGACCTCTTTACTTCTTGAGCACTCATCAACGCGTTGATTTTGCTCTCCAAGTCTTTCATCTTCTTATCTTCATTTGCCTCGGTCTTCGAGTGGTTTCGGGGAGAGGTAACGTGGTCCTCTTTCGCATTATCATCCACGGGACCGCTTCCGTTGCCATTGTTGACAGGAGGGACATTGACATTATCCCCTTCCCGTTCATTCTCATCTTGATTCGGAGTATTACGATGACTGGGCTCTCATTGGTGAACTGTCAGTGCCGCAATTTGCTGATCATGCATCTCTCTCATTCGTTGCATGGCCATCTCCATCTCATACTTGAAAGTTTCCTTCTGCTTATTCAGGACATCTTCAAGTATCTTAGTTACTTGTTCGACGCTGATCATAAGCGATTCATAAGGTTGTCCCGTACTAGAAGCCGTGTCATCGGAAGCTATAGCCGAGCAAGAATCTGAATCAGCATCTGACACCTCCTCTTCTAAAGAAAGTCCCTTTTGTATCCTTCGGTAATTTTTCCGGCCATTGGTTCCTGGCTGCAACCGCGTCATACACCGGGATACTTCGGCAAGCTGATCTAGATTAAAATATCGTGTTGATTTCCCTCTGCCAGCCATGTTAGCCGATACTTCTAGGTACTCGTCCTCTTGTCGAACGAACTTCTTCTTATGGAAACGCCTTGGCTTAGAAATTCTTTCGAACACCGAGACTCTCCTTGGGGTTTTAGCACAGCAACATTCTGATAGCACCGCCTTGATTATGTTGGCGCACGGGCAGCGAGACTCCATGTCCTGCACATATCTCTTCCGAGATTTTTCCATACCCCCAGCTCTATAGTACAACTCATCAGTTTGATAACTGGAGCAACCTATAGAGCGTTGGCATGTGTTCCCCGGTATAACACCATCATCATCAGATGAGTGTGCTTCCCTTTGGGGATGCGACGCTTTGTTAGTGTTTTCAAAAGTCACCCGTTCAAGTTTACGCTTTTGTGAGCGTAAAAACTTGACGGGCTCTTGCACTTCGACCCGTAATCCAAGGCGGTCGGTAATAGGGACTTTCCCTTTATCATTTTTCTTGGGGGGATTGGTACGACTCCCAGCCTGATTTGTAACTTGGGGACCTTTCAATGGTCCCAATCGTTCCTTGATAGGTACTTTCCCTCGGTTCTCCGGTAAAGGACCGAGGCGACCTTTCAAAGGAACCCTGGATCTTGAAGGGTCCCCGTTCTTATCTGGCTCCGTTGAAGGCGCCGGAACAGGAGAAACAACATCTGATTTGGAAGGAACTTGGGCGATAACTCCACCCATTTTTGTTTGAGGTGCCGGTCTTGACTTTGGCGACCACACCCATTTGTTTGTAGACGGCTTTTTGACCACCTCTTCTTTCTGCATCTCCTCCGCTTTCTGTAGAAGGAGTCGGGCATGTGCGAGCAATGCTCGACGCTTCTTGATTCGCTCCTCGAGAGTGGAGCGAGTCCTCTTGACACGAACCCATTCGTTCGTTTCTGTTTTGGAGGAGAAGTTGGTTGTTCGCCGTTGTTGCTCTTGGCGCTGTCTGGATTTTAGATCCTCATTGTAGTGGATCCCGTCCATCGATTCTGCGCCTTTGGCCAGTTGTCGTGCAAGGCGTTGTCGCCGTCTTTGGCACGCCCTCTTCGACAAAACAGGAGTACCTTCAGTAGTCACCTTTGTGGCAGAAGGGAGATCTGGATCTGCAGCCTCGACCACGTTGGACGACGCGGAGACGTCGCGTGGTGCGGGCGTAGCAGCGGCGACGGGATCTTGGATCTTCGAGCTGGAGATCCCGCGAGCATTTCTGGAAGATGGAGTCTTCCCGCGCCTATTTGGAGAGGCGGATCTGGACAAGGAGGAAGAGAGGTACTCTTCAAACTTCTGTTGATCGAACTCGTATTCGATCTCTTCATTCACCCGGATCTTGAAGGCCGGTTGCGTCACGACGATCTCGGCAGCGAGATCGGTGGCTCCCACTGTGGTCGCCAGCTTGTTTTCAGGAAAAGTTGCCTTCATCATTGATTTCATTAAACTTCAGTCGTTACAATGAACTCAAATAACAAAAAAATAAAAATTACAACTCTCTTGAAAATAAACACAAGTTCCGTTTATCGTCCCTTGCTTGCATGGGTCTTTTGCCTGTGACGGGGATGTTGATATCCGTGGACCACCGGTCGATCAGATCCGTTCCGAAAAAAATCGGGCAGAGCTTCGTCGATCCGCGAAGGGATCTAGAAACTCAAAGCTCCTATCTCGGATAAAGCGAGATATTTGCTCTTCTTAGTATTACCGATGAGGGGTAACACTAAGGAAAAGAATGAGAGAGGGGAATGAAGATCTGATGAAGAAGTCTCCTTTGCTGCGGGGGCTCGATCACTCTTCGCTGCAGCAGGGCTTTGCCGCTCTTCTCCAAAATTCTAGATCCTCAAAAATGAGGCCCAATGGTCCTATTTATAGGCAAGAGGGGACCCTAGGGGGTCACACAACAAACCTTATCCGTGTAACAAACTTGAGACACCCCTGGGGTGTCTCGGCCGGGCCGGGACACCCCTGGGGTGTCTCGGCCTGGCCGAGACACCCTTGGGGTGTCTTGGTTTTGCCAAGACACCTCTAGGGTGTTTCGAGCTTGCCGAGACACCGCCGGGTGCCCCAGTTCAGTCCGAGACTCTCCGCTGTGTATTTGCCGTTTATTCTTTGTCCCAACTCAGATTTGAGTGATTTCGAATGCGTTGGAATTCTGATGAAGAGCTCTGTCGGCCCCAATGGTTGTATTATCTGTAGGGCGAATGGGACCCACAGGGCGTTGCTCCTTTTGCAACTGTCGCGGGGTTCCCGATCAGCCCGTATTCCCGCTATTCTGAAATTCCGTCGGCTCACGTAGCTCGTCGGTTCACTTCAGGCGCTCACCGACGTCAATCGAACTCTTGTGAACCGGGTAGTGACGTTCATCGTCATTCTTTAACACTGAGCTGTTCGTGGAGACCTATCGGCAATTTTTGATGCCTACAAGGGGTATTGAGTTTCGAGCCTATTAGGACTTCTCTTTCTGGCTCTGCTCGTACCCCCAGCACGATAGTATAGCTCGTCCGTATGAAAGTCGGAGTAACCTATCGTGTGTTGGTACGATCTCTCAGGTATAATGTCATCGTCATCGGATGACAATGTTTCCTTCTGAGGGCGAACTGCCTTCTTTGGGCTTTCAAAAGTTATGCGCCTCGAAACATGCCTTTGTGGGCGCCAGTTCTCAGCGGGCTCCTGGACTTTGATGCGCAAATTGGCGCGCGCAGCAGCCTTGAACTCCTTGTCATACTGAAAGTGACAGCGACCCCCAGCATGTTGAGTCGTTCGGGGCTTTTTCATTGGGCCCAAACGTTCTTGAACTGGAGCCTTGCCTCTTTCATCGGGAATTGGACCGAGGTGTTCCACAATTGACCTCCTTCTTCGGGATGGTCCTACGGGATCTCCCGGAGCATCTACGGGGATTATCGGCGATTTGAGTTGGCTCGCCGAAGGTTGAGCCTGCATCGAAGGCTGTAACGATTGTGCCTTAGCCTGAATCGCCGCTTCAGATTTCGGCCTCCAAACTTGGCGGGTTGGTGGTGGTTTCCTTGCCACCTCCTTCTGCAGCCTTCTACGGGCTTCTTCAATTTGAGCCCGTGCCTGCGCTGATAGTGCGCGGCGCTTGCGAATGCGCTCCTCCAGCGTTGATCGGTTCTGTTTGATGCGGATCCATTCGTTTGTCGGCGGCTTAGAGGAGCTACCCTTCATTGGTTGTTGAGGCTGTTTGCCTCCCTTGTTCTTCAGATCCGCGTTGTAGCGGATCCCGTCAACAGATTCCAGGGCCTTTGCGAATTGTTTCGCAAGGCGTTGACGTTGCCTTTGGCGGGCTCTCTTCGAGAGAGTCACTATGCCCTCTGCCGCGGAAGGGTTGGCCAGAGCAGATCTGACCTGGTTGGAAGTTGGAGGAATCTCACCCGATGCGACTTTGGCATCAAACGTGGCGAGATCCTCGTTGGTACTTTCGACATCTTCATACCAACGAGTTTTTCTCCTGGAGGAGAACTTCTTGGACTTGCGGGGGGAGGTTGATCCGGACGAGGACGATAGGTACGCCTCGAACTTTTGCTGATCGAACTCGTATTCGACCTCCTCCACGACCGGGATTGAGATCCACGGCTGTGATGCTCCGATCTCGGCTATGAGATCGGTGGCTCCCACTATGGTCGCCAGATTGTTCGCGTGAAAAATCGTGTCTTTCTTCATTGATATCATTGCCATCTCAATAACTGTTTATCGGTTACAAAGATCCGGTCTTTTTATAAGATCCGGTTACAATGAAAATCAAAATAAAAGAAAAGAAAGATTACAACTTTTTCTCTTGTTTGTCGAACAAATCGCGAGCTCCTGTTTTACGGTCGCTCGCTTGCGTGGGTTGTTTGCCTGCGCCGGGGGTTTATCCGTTGACCACCGCGAGATCTAGATCCGGTCGGATCTACGTAGTATAATGGGTATTATTTCACCAAGGAAATAATAGCCGGAGGGATTATTTCACCAAGGAAACAATGATCTAATCTCAGGATCAAAGACCAAGCTTTGATCCGGAATCTAACTACGTAGATCTGAGATCTGGTCCTCTCGAACTCCTGCCTTATTTGGCATTGATGATCGTCGAGTACCAGATCTGGATGAGCAAGTCTTCGAAGTCCTAAAGCTTGAATCTTTTTAAGTTCTGAGTCTTCAATCCTGCAGGGCTTCGCCTCTTCCAAAATCCAACCTTTGAAAATGAACCCAAGCCCCTCTATTTATAGGCGCCCTGAACTGTGCCTGCGCACAAGTGCCCGACTCCCAGGCCGCCGGCCACCTCAAGGTGGCTCGGTTTCGGCCGAGTCCCTCTGGGTGTTTGGGTTCTGTCGTTTTGTCCGTCATCCGGTTTCGTGGTTGACTTGTTCGGATTCGATTCGTTGACCTGATTTGGCAGTAGATCCGGTTCTGAGTTCGAGTCCGAAACTGATCTTGATTCGATCGCGATTCGTCCGAGTCCGCTCTTGGTTGGATGACTCGTTGATTCTTCAACCCGTTGGCTTGATTCCGCACGCGAGTGGATTCATTCCATTGTTTACGTGCGGTTCGTCAGCTTCGTAGCCTCGTTAACCCGCTTCGTCGCGTATCATCCGGCTTCGGTGTTGCGGACTAACGGTCGTGCTTGGATACGTCGCCCGATGGTCGGTTTTGTCGAATCGGCGTCGTCGAGCTGTGTTAAGGGACCTATAGGCAGTTTTATACACCTACACCACCAATAGTAACTTCAACTATACCTATCACAGAGGAGTCCCCAGAGGGTACACTATTAGTTACACCATCACCAGTTGCCGATAGAGCCGCGGAGTAGGAGACTTGGCTCTGTCTAGTTGAGCAGTACCAGAAGATGAGGGCACCGGAATTCTAGGGATCATTAGACTCACTAGTATCCCACAAGTGGAAGGAAGATGTTAGGAATATTCTCGATCTACTTGACGTTGGTTTAGTGCAAAAGCAGAAATTGGTAGCTTTCAGCCTTAAGGGTGATGCCGGAGGATGGTATAGGCTTCAATTCATCCCAGAACACCAGATAGTACTCACTTGGAAAGATTTTGTATACTTTTTTGATGAGCAGTACATCTCTTCCGTGGCAAGGGCCGACAAAGAGCTAGAGCTATCCAGACTGGAGCAGGTAGACATGACTATAGCTGACTATGAGAGTAGATTGATGAGTTTATTTCACTTTACGAGCATGTGGCAGGCCGGAGATTGTTAGGCTCAGATGTTTCTTATGGGGCTTCGACCAAGCCTTTGCCGCTACCTCGTCTCTAGATGATTTTGTTCAGTGCGAGAAGTAGCTAACGCTGCTAGTTCGCAGGAGATAGAGACTGCAATCTTTCAGAAGAATAAGGAAGGAACCTCTAAAGTAGGATAGCATGGTAACAAAGGCAAGGGCAAGAGATCTTTTGTAGGATTCAGAGGACCCCAGCAGAGGGACAAGGATTAGTAACATCAGCAACAAGGACCAAATAAGACGGGGTCGTAGCAAGATTCAAGAGTGCCTCAGCAACGTAAGATTCAGGATGCTTGTTACAACTGCAACAAGATTGGACATAGGGTAAAGAATTGTCGTAGTGCACCAACAGGAGGCCAGCAGGGCAAGGGCTAAGGCCAACAGTAGGGCCATGGACATGGCCAACAGTTAGAGTTGTGGATAGGGTTAGCAGCCGCAAGGCCATGGATATGGCCAGCAACAGAGGATATAGGCCCCACCGACCGTTCAGAGGATTGAGGGGCCAGTAGGATAGGTCCACGCCATCCAAGAGATACCTCAGGGACAGATAGTCCCATACGTTCCACCAACTTTCGCACAGTAGTCTTCAACCACCAGCAGGGTTTATGCAGACGTACCATACGATCATGGTGCGAGCGGAGCTATAGTGGAAGGTGCGTTCCTTATAAACTCCTTTCCAGCTCAGATCTTATTCGATTCAGGAGCTTCGCATTCCTTTATTTCTTATACCTTCACGGATAGATTTTAGCTAGATGTACCATTATCAGTCTCTACTCCTTTAGGCGAGGTATCTCTATTAGAGAGTATCTGTAGGAGATGTATCATCGATTTAGATGAGTCTGAGTTTATCATTGATCTGATTATTTTGCGTATGTCTAAGTTCAATGTTATCCTTGCTATGGATTGGTTATCGTCCTAACATGTTAGTATCGACTGTCCGATAGGACCGAGTTGATTGTAGCAACCTCACATGGCAACCAGTTTGACGAGTCATACCTGGCATACCTTGAGGAGGTGATGTTATGGGATCATAGTACTGATTTGTGTGAGACTAGAGTCATCTCAGAGTATCAGGATGTCTTTCAGTATATACCTGGGTTACCTCCTATGAGAGAGGTTAAGTTCTGCATCGAGTTGCAGCCGGGCACAACATCGATATCCCGAGCACCCTATCGTATGGCATCTGCTGAAATGAGGGAGCTACAGACTCAGTTGGATGAGCTTTTATCTCAAGATTTTATTCACTAGAGTCATTCTCCATGGGGAGCACTAGTCTTCTTCGTGAAGAAGAAAGATGGTAGTATGCGCTTATGTATAGATTATCATGAGTTGAATAAGGTCACCATCCAGAACAGGTATCCACTACCAAAGATTGATAACTTATTCGACCAATTGTAGGGAGTGTAGTATTTCTTGAAGATTGATTTTCCTTTTGGCTATCATTAGTTGCGAGTACGGGAGATGGATATTCTCAAAACCACCTTTCTGACTCGATATGGGTCATTCGAGTTCAATGTCATGCCATTTGGGCTGATCAATGCACCTGCAATATTCATGAATTTGATAAAATAGGTTTTTCATCTATATTTGGACCAATTCGTGATCGTATTCATCAATGACATCCTTATTTATTCGATATCGGAGGCAGAGTATGAGCAGCATCATCGATTAGCATTGCGGACTTTGCGGGAGAACTAGTTGTATGCTAAATTTAGCAAGTGTGAGTTTTGGCTATCCGAGGTCAGATTTTTAGGCCATATTATCAGCAAGGAGAGCATAGCTATAGATCTAGCTAAGGTAGAGGGAGTACTTGATTGGGAGCAGCCGAAGATCGTTTCAGAGATTCGTAACTTCTTGGGTCTGGTCGGCTATTATAGGAAGTTCATCTAGGACTTCTCGAAGATTGCCACACTGCTGACATGCCTTACAAAGAAGGATGTATAGTTTGTTTGGAGACAGGAGTGCTAGTAGGCATTTGAGACTTTAAAGACTAAGTTGATTACAGAAACGGTATTGATCATCCCGAGCAGTGATAAGACCTTTGTCGTCTACACAGATGCATCATTATCAGGTCTAGGAGGTGTTTTGATGCAGCCCCGGAGAGTAGTAGCTTACATTGACAATTAAGGACTCATGAGCAGAACTATCCTACACATGACTTAGAGATAGCAGCAGTGGTCTTCGTACTAAAGAGGTGGAGGCATTACCTCTATGGGGTATAGTTTGAGCTATTCACGGACCACCAAAGTCTGAAGTATCTCTTATTTCAGAAGGAACTCAACCAAAGGTAGGGGCGATGGGTCAAGTTTATTAAGAATTACGAGTTCGCAATTCAGTATCATCCGAGAAAGATGAACGTTGTAGCAGATGGATTGAGTGGAAAGTGTCACCATCAGATTTGAGCTTTGAGATGTTGATTATATTGAGATCTTCGTACCCTTAGCCAATTTTATTTGATGCCAGAGATAGGGGGGAGCAGCGCATTTTTAGGAACTTTAGTCGTGCAACTATCTTGGACTGATAGAGTGGTTAGAGCTCAGCTGGAGGACTCTTGAATTCAAACCCGAAAGGATGAGATTTCCAAAGAGCCTAAGGCTGATTGAACCATTAGAGAAGATGGAGTTCTTCGAATGAAGACCTGGTTAGTCATGCCAAATAATTCGCAGCTGAAGGACTTATTTGACAAGGCGCATCGCACCAAGTACACAGTGCATCCATGCACAACCAAAATGTACAAGGACCTGAAGAGATATTATTGGTGGAACGACATGCGTAGGGAGATTACGGAGTATGTAGCTAAGTTCTTTACCTATTAGCAAGTAAAGGCAGAACATAAAAAACCCACAAGAACCCAACAGCCTTTACCCATTCCTAAAGTGGAAGTGGGCAGATATTTCCATTGATTTTATTGTAGGCTTACCGATATCTAATAAAGGGAATAATTCAATTTGTGTGACTGTAGACCGATTGATGAAGTTGGTGTATTTTATACCGGTGAAGACGACACACACGACGGAGACTTATGCGAGGATTTTATTCCGGGAAATCGTGAGACTACATGGAGTTCTAGAGACAATTGTATCAGATTGAGGCTTAGTATTCACTTCGTATTTCTGAAGGAGCTTCCAAAATTCTTTCGGCAGCAAGCTATTATATAACAACGTTTTCTACCCGCAGACAGATGGACAAACAGAGAGAGTCAACGAAGTATTGGAGGACATGCTGCGGACATGTATCATCGATTTCTAGGGTAGTTAGGAGGATCACATCCCTTTGATTGAGTTTACTTATAACAACAGTTATCAAGGAACTATAGGTATGGCATCGTATGAGGCGTTATATAGGAGGCCTTGTAGATCCCCGATTTGTTGGGCAGAACTGGAGGATAACTTGTTACGTGGACCGGAGCTTGTAAGACAGATTACAAAGAAGGTAGCACTAATTCTGGAGCGTATTCTCGTAGCACAGAGTAGACAAAAGAGCAACGTAGATCAGAGGTGATGATCACTAGAGTTCCAGGTTGGGGACTATGTTTTATTAAAAGTATCACCGATGAAGGGAGTTCAGCGATTTGGAAGATGGGGAAAGCTTGCCCCGAGGTATATTTGCCCATTCAGAATTGTTGAGCGAATTGGAGCCGTTTTGTATCGGCAAGATCTTCCAGCATCAATGTCGAGTATACACGATGTTTACCATGTTTTGATGCTCAAGAAGCATTTATGCAACAAGGAGCAGCAGTGAGTGTTGGACGCACCGGAGATTGAGCTTTATGATGATTTAACCACCATTGAGATCTCAGTTCGCATTCTTGCCAATGAGGACAAAAGACTTAGAAACAAAGTGATACCTTTAGTTAAAGTTTAATAGAACTAGAAAGGAGCTGAGGAAGCTTCTTGGGAGCGCAAAGAGGATATGCGTCGTGACTACCCATAACTGTTTGAGCAGGTAAAATGATTGGTTATAAATTGCTTGTGCTTATGATTTTTTTTCATAGTCATATTTATATTTAACGCTAGAATGGGGGTATTAACACTTAGCTCCTAATCATTCGGAATACATGGTATATATATAAGAGGTTCCTTATTTAGATTTTTTGCCCGACGTACTAGTTCCGTTTAGTTAGGAGTTAAGTGTGAGTATTTACATTCTAGATTTTTAAGTGTATATATCGCTTATGTTTCATATCTGGGGATTAATGGTATGAGATATGTATGGAAGGGTTTCCTTCTCTTGGTTATCCCCTCATTATGCTTTGCTCATATTATTAATCTCTAAGATACGATTGCGAAATTTCGAGGACGTAATTCTTTTAAGGTGGGTGAATATAAAACCCCATAAATTTTGAAAAATAGTATGAATTGTATTGATAAGTAAGCTCTAATTATGATGAATATCATTTATAGATGAATGATTATGCTAACAATTGATTTGAGATCAATTAAGAGTATATATGAGAGTATATAAATGTTAAACATGCACAAAAAGAAATCTAGAAAAATACCCAGTTTAGAGTATATGTACATTATAGACCGATATAGTCTGAATCTGGAAAAACTCAAAAGACAAAAGTTATAGGTATCTTCAATATATTTCTAAATCACCTTAAATCACCTCATTCTGAGGTTAGACATGAAAGTTATAGCCAAAATACTAAAAATTATTTTTCCCAATCTGATTGGGTTTCCTGTTTCGGGTTTGTGCTACTTTGATTCGGGTTTGTAGTTATATATATACATGTTTACACACAAAAAAACATCTTTTCATCAATATTCCAAACCCTAGTAGCCCCTCTTCCTCTCTCTCAAACCCTAAACACAATTTGTGAGATTTGGAAGAGTTCTTGAGGCATTTGTCGAGAGGAAGGCCAGATTTTGCGACTTTGGTGAAGAGGGATCTTGCACGCACGTGTTCAGGCATTCAACATAACGTTTGAGGCAAGATAATCTTCCTCCAAACATATTCCTGCATTTAATTCAAGATTTAATATATTTAATTAATGAATCTCATGTTAAATCTTAACCCGATGTTTTAAAATTTTAGTTTATAATGTTAATCTTTAAACTAATGTGAAAATCTATAGTTTTAGTTGTTGTTTATATTAGTTTGATGATCATGATCATTAGGATTATATTTAATACCATTTTTAACTTATTAATCATGCTTAAATTATGTTTAAACCCTAGTTTAATAATTAATTGAGTTTTATTGCTAATTAAGATATTTAAACCCTAGGTTTATAATACCTAAGTAACGTGAATAAGTTTAAACTAATTTATCATTGTTCAATGATTAGAATTTATCATGTTTGCTTAACCATGTTAATAAATTAAGTTAATTGAGAAATTTTTAAGTTAATTAGGATGATAACCCTAATTAGTTTAATTCAAGTATTTATATCATGATGAGTTAACCCTTGTTAAATTAATATAAAAGTTTAAATCTTGTTTCATATTACATGTTAATTAAATTTTGAGTTTTGTTTGAGAATAGTTCCAAAATAATGAAACATGTAGATTTGTTTTCCTCTCTGGTCGGTTAACCGGTCAGAACAAGTCGGTCGACCAGTGAGGCCCTGAGTGCGCACATTGTGCGCACAGTTGCTTTCAGTCGACTGACGCCCTAAGGCCGGTTAACAGACTTGTGTTCTCTTTGTTTTTAGTGGTTGTTTTTTCATCGTTTGACCGTGAGTGCGGGGTTCGAGCCGCACGATGACACACGTACAATCATGAGCATATACGAATAGTATTACAGTACACACACAAATATCCCAGAGAGGATTATTACAGGTATTATTTTCAACCACACTTGGGATATGGGTTATTTAAACATTACGTACATGTATGGATATCGTTGATTAGTGATAATCATATTTTTATTATAATTTTATACCCTCATGATCTATTTCATATGAATAAATATACCACTAATAATTGTTTTTATCTTTAATTGTAGGTTAATAAAAAATAAAGCCTAAGATTTATTTTCTCATCAAAAGCCCAGAAATATTAATGAAGAAAACAAGCATCAAGCCCAAAAGCCAAAAGCCCAAAGCCAAACAAAGAAGAAATTTGCGGATAGGAAAAGGATGCATCTGGGCTTTGATGCCAGCATAGATGGTAGCATCGATGCCCCCATCGATACCCCCATCGATGCTGACGAAATAGTTACAATCCTATGGCTGAAATTCAAGGGTTTTGGATAAGAATTCAATCCAATGGCTCACATTCATTGATGTTTACTATAAATAGGGGTAGAGAGTGAGGGGTTAGAGATATGAAAAATTTTGTAACTCCATTTGGAGAGGAGGGTTACTCTTAATTGAGAAGACCTTCTAATTTTGTAACTTTTGTTGCAATCAATAAAAGAATTTTTTTACCACTTTAATTTTTCTTCTCTTTGTTTGATGATGATGATGGAGATAAAGATCAATTTGAAGGTTTACTTTTATTTTATTTTTTTCTTTTATTTTTTAGTAATTTCTTCCTTATTGCTTGTTAGTTTAGATTTACAACATTCATGTATTGTAGAGTAGATTTATTTTCTTGTCTTTATTTTATGCATTTTTAATTTATAGAGTAGATTTATTTTCTTGTATTTTTATTTCTTTTGCAATTTAGTTATATTTATTTCTTGTTCATAGTGTAAAGTTCCTTGTTCTTATTTCTTTTCTTTGTAATTAGTTCTTATTCTTTTCATTTCATTCATTATTTTTATTTCTTAAGATGTGGAACTAGTTCTTGTAGGAATCTTAGAATTGCATGAAATTAGCTTTATTTCCTTTATATTGTATGAATTATTATCTTATGCTTAAAATAATCATGTATAGGATAATCAACTAGAGAACTAATTGGTAGAAGAAGAATTTGATAATCTATGCTTATCTTGAGTGGTTTGATAGGTTATACTTATAAATTCTTGAATTATTATCTAGTCGTTGTTCTTGTCATGAATATTAATTTTGCTTTGATGATAATTTGATAGGTTATACTTTCCTTAAATAGTTTGATAGTCTATGCTTAATAAATCTAAAGTAAAACATGATAAAAAGAGAATAGTTTATATTTTGTAATTGAAATTCGCCAGTGGATTCAATTCTAGATTCCTCATATCTTCAATTGAATCCTCCATCTTTTTCTTCTTGATCTTTCCTTAGTTCTTGATTTTCTCTTATTTGTTTCTTGATTTTTATTTCCTTTATTTTTCCTTCCTTATGATTTCATTTATTCTTTATCACAGCCACCCTCAATCACCTTTTATGCTTATTTACACATAATCACTCTCACTCCTTATATCTCTCCACAATCATATTTATCATCACTCATAATTGTCATGCACACAACATAAGAACCGATTCTAATAATTTCTTACAAATACCTTTCTTGTGGGATTGATAACTTTTTATACTATAACTTGATTAGTTGTGCGTTTGCAACTTTTGGTATATATTTATGCCGCATAAGGTTTTTGGTGTTGTTGTCGGGGAACGGTGCTAAGTAGGATTTTATTATTTTGGTTCTTCAACTTGTGTGTTTTCTTGTAAAGGAACCGCTTGGAGCTTAAAAATCTTGGATTGAAGATCAAGAACTTGAAGAATTGCTTTTGGATAACTCTTCTTTCTAGAATTTTCAATTCCACCCTTTAACTACTTCTTCACAATTAGAGACAATTAGGACTTAAAAAAGATTTTATTATTCGATCATAATAAAATCCACCCTCCACTTGGACATTTACTAACAATATAATAAATTCAAATAATATTCACCATTCTCACAATTGTTTGATTGTTAACCCTAATTAAAAAAAGATTTTTTTCCATCCTTTTTAGTTGCTTTTAATTCATAGGGTTGCATTACATATAGTTTGTAGGAATTCACCAAAGTGATTTGAGCATCTTGATTTGGCACACACTTAAAAAAATTTAAGGGCAAAACCCCATAATCAAGATAAGGAGAGGGATTTCATCACTCTTTCCTTAGCCCACAAATCATTAGTTCCTTACTACACAAACCCAAGCCTTCTTAAAACTCATAGACGTTGGCCCCTAAGGATTCGAGCTCAATAAGGAATAAGAAATCCCTAAGTAAACCGGTTCAAGTTTTCTTGGATTAGTTGGTATCTAAGGCAAGGTTTAGGGATTGCGTAAAGCACTCCGCAAGGAACGATATACTTAATTGATCTCTGATCACCCTCTAGTACTATCCTTACCTGCCTAACTACTCCGGTAAAAGTTTAATCTTTTCATTTTAGGAGTTTCTGGTTAGGAGCTAGTCTAGTTGAGTTAGGCTTAACCCTAGAGTTAGAGTGATTGAAAAGTGATTGCTTTTGATTTATTTTAGTTAAGATTTCATTTATTTCTTTTTACTTCTCATAATCTAAAAAATAAACTAATTTTTTTATTTTTCCTTAAAAAAATAAAAAAAGCTGTTTTGGTGTATGCAAACGTGGATTACGGATAATACTCATCGTTTAATTCGTGTTGAACCAATTGAAGAAATGGCTAATCAACTCGTTCTCCGAGATATGTGTTATCCCACTAGAAATGCAAT
Source organism: Asparagus kiusianus (assembly GCA_022839385.1). NCBI lineage: Eukaryota > Viridiplantae > Streptophyta > Magnoliopsida > Asparagales > Asparagaceae > Asparagus > Asparagus kiusianus. The sequence goes on along the minus strand of BQKN01061247.1, from coordinate 5,797 downwards.
CCCTTCTTGCATTAGACTCCCCGAAGCAAATGGAATAAATTTTGAGCTTAAACCGCACTACATAAACATGCTTCCCAAATTCCTCAGAAATAAAACTGAAGATACTTATATCTTTATCTTAGAATTTGAAGAAGTATGTATTATTATTAAAATGAGAGAATTAACTAAAGATGCAGTCAAACTCAAATTTATCCCATTTGCTCTCAAGGACAAGGCAAAAAAATGGTTGTATAGCTTGCCCACAAATTCAATCTCAACTTAGGATGAATTTGTTACTGCTTTTCTCAAGAAATTTTTTCCAATTCATAAAAAGCTTAGAAATAACATTCAAAACTTTAAAATTGTCTAGGGGTAGCCATTCTAGAAGTACTTAGATAGGTTTAAGGATTTTTCATCCAATGTCCTCACCACGGACTCGAGAAATGGCGATTATGCCAAATAATCTACGAAGGATTAGACTATTCTTCAAATACTTCTTTAGAATCCATGTGCTAAGGAGATTTCATGAAAAAGAACACCGATGAAGCTTGGGAATTTCTAGAGAGTCTGTCCAAAAAAACCATGCACTGGGAACACTGTGATGACAGAGTTACATCAGTTCTCCAACCTAAGTCTAGTGGTCTTTCCTTAGAATCGAACATTGCCTCCGAAGCAAAGATGGCAACAATTCTGTGAAGGTTAGAAACCATAGAAATTAAGGAACCAGCTCCTGCTCAAATTAATCAAGTTTCTACCCCAAGTTGTCATAACAGTCAATCTCCTACCCATGTTTCAGAGGATTGCCCTCTCCTAGGGAACCCCTATTCATTAGAACAGATGAACGCTGCATTTCAACACCCTAGAAATGATCCATTTTCTCCAACCTAAAATCCAGGTTGGAGAAATCATCCCAATTTTGTATGGAATCAAGGTAATCCCTCCAAGAATCAAACATTCATTCCCACTTCAAACCAACAATTTCCTAGGGCAAACATAGTTCCGTTCAACTAACCAAACAATTTTCAACAAGCTAACCTACCTTTTTCAACCCAACATCCTCATCCTCATCAGCCTGTGAATCCTTCAAATTCTGATCATGACAAACGTCTAAGTGTCTTAGAAAAGGCTTTAGAGGCTATGATCAAAGCCTCTACACAAACCACCAACATGTTGACCCAGTCATCCACTACTCTAAATTCCTTCATGCAAACAATCGGCCAAGTTCTCAACTTGAATACTTAAGCCATAGCCCGGTTAGAAACCCAACTTAGGCAACTAGGCACTGTCGTGAGCGAGGCAAAGAAAGGAAAATTTCTAAGTCAACCTGTTGCTAACCCTAAAGAAAATGGATTTAGTTCAACCCAACCAGCCCATGTGAATGCAGTTCACACTTTGCGATCAGGAAAATAGATAGACAACCAAGTTAGAATGCCACCGGATCAAACCTCTTCTCCCATCCAACATACGCCTTCTGGTGGAGTAATTCCTTTCGATGACCAAGAAGCTGAACATGAGATTGAGCCTGATCTAGATAGGTATAGGCCCGTTGCCCCCTTTCCAGACAGACTCAAACCTAGGAAGAACTCCCCGCAGGTTGAGAAAATCCTAGAAACGTTTAAACAGGTCAAGATCAACTTCCCTCTTTTAGACGCAATTGAACAAATTCCTTCTTATGCAAAGTTCTTGAAAGACCTATGCACTAAGAAAAGAACAACGAATGTCCCTAAGAAAGTCTTTTTAGCTGGCAACCTTAGTGAATTTTTTTCAAAACCCATGCTCTTGAAATATAAGGACCCCGATTGTCCCACATTTCCATGTATCATAGGTAATACTCACATTGATAAGGCAGTTTTAGACTTGGGAGCTAGCATCAACCTCCTTCCTTATTCAGTCTATCAACAGCTAGGTGTAGGAGAACTTAAACCGAGCAGATGAACTCTATAATTAATTGATAGATCCGTGAAAATTCCCAAAGGAGAGGTAGAGGATGTTTTGATCAAGGTTGGAGAGTTCATTTTTCCTGTTGATTTTATTATCTTGGAAACGCAACTCGTTTCCAATCTCAAAAGTCAAATCCCAGTCATTCTAGGAAGACCATTCTTAGCCACCTCAAATGCTTTGATCAATTGTAGGACGGGTCAGATAAACTATCTTTTGGGAATATGACTGTTGATCTCAATATTTTCAACCTAGGAAGGCAACCTAGTGATCCATCTGATCAACCCATGGAAGTGAACTTCATTCAGGGAATATCCAGTGAGCAACAAGAGGGAGTGTGTGAGTCAGATTCCTGTGTATCTGACTTAGTGTTTGAAGAGTCTTTTTAGGATGAAATAGAGTTAGATCCGCTGGTCAATCATGTATCTGCAACTGGCTGGCAACGAGAAACTTTGGAGATAGAACCCCGACTCTAACTTCGCCCATCTATGGATGAACCCCCTAAATTAGGGCTCAAACCTCTACCTGAAAAATCTAGAGTATGCCTACTTAGGGGAGAACGAAACTTTACTAGTTATCATTTCTTCTGACTTGACTACCAGTCAAAAGGAAGCTCTCTTAGATGTTTTAAGAGAGAATAGGGAAGCCATTGGATGGACCATGGTTGATATCAAAGGGATTAGTCCAACCATTGTTCAACACCGAATCCATGATAGATGACGCCAAACCTACTAGAGATCCTCAACGTAGGTTAAACCTAGTACAAAGAAGCTGTTAGGAAAGACATTCTGAAATGTCTCGGTCATGAGATCATTTATTCCATTTCTGATATTTCATGGGTGAGTCCAGTCCAAGTTGTTCCAAAGAAATCTGGGATCACCGTGATCTAAAATGAGGCTAATGAGCTGATTCCCACTTGTTCGCGGTGAAAATTATAGCTTTCTTCATTGTCGATTCCATTGTCATCTTTAAATAACAACTTTTTGAGTTACAAAGATCCGGTCTTTTTATAAGATCCGATTACAATGAAAATCAAAGAAAACAAAAAGATTACAACTTTCTTTCCTTATTTGCTGAACAAATCGCGAGCTCCTGTTTTGCGGTCGCTCGCTTGTGTGGGTTGTTTGCCTGCGCCGGGGTTTATCCGTGGACCACCGTGAGATCTAGATCCGGTCGGAACTATGCAGTACGACGGGTATTATTTCACCAAGGAAATAATAACCGGAGAGGATTGTTTCACCAAGGAAACAATCGTCCAAATCTCGGGATCAAAGACCAAGCTTTGATCCGGAGTACGCACGCGTAGATCTGAGATCCGGTCCTCTCGAACTCTTGCCTTATTTGGCGTTGACGATCGCTGAGCACCAGATCTGGATGAGCAAGTCCTCGAAGTCCCAAAGTTTGAATCTTTTTTAGATCTGAGCTTCGAATCCTGCAGAGCTTCGCCTCTCCAAAAAATCCAACCATTAAAAATGAAACACCCTTGGCCTATTTATAAGCACCCAGATCTGTGCCTAGGCACAGATCTGGGCTGAGGTGGCTCGGCCATAAGTGGTCGGCCACCCCTAGGTAGCTCGGCCATGGCCGAGCCACCATGAGGTGGCTCGGCGGTCGAGCCACCCATTTTGGGGTGGCTCGGCCACCGAGCCACCTTCGGGTGGCTCGGTTTTGGCCGGGTCTCTTTTGGTGTTGGTTTTGCTGTTGTTTCGTCCGTTGTTTGGTTCTGTGGTTGATTTATTCATCTGGACCTGATTTGGCAGTAAATCCACTTCCGAGTTTGAGTCCGAAACTGATCTTGATTCGACCTCGATTCGTCCGAGTCCACTCTTGGTTGGATGACTCGTTGATTCCTTAACCCGTTGGCTTGATTCCGCACGCGAGTGGATTCATTCCATTGTTTGCGTGCGGTTCGTCAGCTTCGTAGCTTCGTTAATCCGCTTCGACGCGTATAGCTTGGCTTCAGTGTTGCGTACGTCGCCCGATGGTTGGTTCGACGTCGTCGAGCTGTGTTAAGGGACCTATAGGCTGTTTTATACGCCTACAGATACCCCCTCCAAAGTATTTCAGCCTCGTTCTCTTATAGAAGAGTCTGGAATACTTTGGATATGATTGTCCCATCCTTTGATTGGTTACGACGGGATATTTGGAGTGGCTTCCATTCTTGATTCCTTCAGTCCTCCAGGCTGTTCGGTGCTTTGTCGAATGTCTGTAAGGGTTCCGGTGCTGCATTTATTGTCTGACCGTCTGTTGGAATTTTGAATTTGAAGTCGATTCTCGCTTTTCTAACTTTTTAGCTCGAGTTGGCTGTTTCAACATAGAACTGACCATCGGTCATCGGTGTTGAATCTTCATTTACAACGCGTTGTCCGGCGTTTGGGCTTCATTATAACGTGTTGTCCGGCGTTTGACATAGTTTATACTCGTACGTCTGCTGGAGTATACACAGTTTAAGCTCTTAAGGTATTGGAGCGTGGCAGATACTTGAGTCACGAGACCAATTTGTAAAATTGATGCGTCAATGACTCGTATTTATAGAATTTTTGGCAAATTCTCAGCCATCAACGGATTTGATAAGCCTTTACCGACTACCGTTTGAATCGGGCTAGCATGCGGATTGTCTAAATCCGTTCCACATGTAACGTTAAGCTAAAAGAGTTAACCCTTTTAGTGCTACAATATTAAATACGTAGACTTTGTCTTTCTCCTGTGAAAAGACTAAACAGCAACGTGTATGAGACGTTGACTTAGGATTTTTGGCAAATCCTCAGCCTTCAACGGATTTGACGTGCTCTTACCGATTACCGTTTGAATCGGGCTGATTGTTTGAATCCGTTCCGCATGTGACGTTGTGCTAAAGGAATGAACTCCCTTAGACTTTATGCTATGATGTTGAATACATAGGCCTCGCCACTTGTTACGGGAATAGGCTACCCGGCGACGCGTGTTAGGCGTTGACTTTAGGATTTTTGGCTAACCTCCAGCCTTCAACGGATTTGATTAGCCTTTACCGACTACCGTTTGAGTCCGGCTAGCATGAGGATTGTCTAAATCCGTTGCGCATGTAACGTTGTGCTAACGGAATGAATTCCCTTAGATTTTGTGCTACGACTTCGAATACGTAGACTTCGCTATTGTTACGGGAATGGGCTACCCGGCAACGTGTATTAGACGCTGGCTTATCCTTACTTAGATTTCAGGATAAAATACCCCAGAATCGAACTCTGGTGTCTTTTTCTGCGAGCAAAGACTAAACCGGCGACGCGTGTTAGGCGTCGGCATATCCTTTCTTAGGATTCAGGATGAAATTCCCCATGCGTGTGAGGCATGGATTTTGGCGTTTAATAACAACCTGCCATAATGTTGAATACGTGGGCGGGTGTTCTTTTTAACGGTTAAGAACTAACCGGCGGCGCGTGTTAGGCGCCGACTTATCCTTGCTTAGGTTTCAGGATAAAATACCCCAGAATCGAACTCTGGTGTCTTCTTCTACGGAAAAAGACTAAACCGGCAGCGCGTGTTAGGCGCAGACTTATCCCTGCTTAGGATTCGGGATAAACTTCCTAGGATGAATCCAAGATTGATAAATTCTTGGAAAAGATTAATGTGGGAAAGGAAGAATTTTATATTCTATTCCCCGAACAAGGAAGGAAGAATTTTATATTCTATTCCCAGTTAGAAAGGAGACTCGAGGTGGGATCTCCACCCCCAGAATTGAAAAGATTCGGATAACCCTAACTGTCGGAAGGTTTGATTACCGAGCTAAAGATGGGATTTCTCGTTTATCGAGAGTGAACTGTGGTTTTGGTCCTAACTGTATGAAGGTTTGACCAAACGGGAGCTTGAGATGACCCTAACTGTAGGAAGGTTTGATCACTCGATT
>BQKN01061246.1:0-13419 GCA_022839385.1 Asparagus kiusianus | reverse complement strand
GCCAAAGACGGCGTCAACGCCTCGCCCTACAACTAGCCAAAGCCGCTGAATCGATGGACGGGATCCGCTACAATGAGGATCTAAAGTCCAGGTACCGCCAAGAACAACAACGGCAAACAACCAACTCCTCCTCCAAAACTGAAGCGAGCGAATAGGTTCGTGTCAAGAGGAATCGCTCCACCCTCGAGGAGCGAATCAAGAAGCGTCGGGCGTTGCTCGCACATGCCCGACTCCTCCTAAAGAAAGCGGAGGAGATGCAGAAAGAAGCGTCAGTCAAAAAGCCACCTACAAACAAGTTGGTGTGGGTACCCAAGTCGAAACCAGCACCTTCGGCAAAGATGGGTGGAGTTATCGCCCATAATCTTCCAAAACCAGATGATGTTCCTCCTGTTCCGGCACCTTCAACGGAGCCAGGTAAGAACGGGGACCCTTCAAGATCCAGGGTTCCTTTGATAGGTCGCCTCGGTCCTTTACCGGAGAATCGAGGTAGAGTACCTATCAAGGAAAGACTGGATCAGCTTGCTGAAGTATCCCGATGCATGACGCGGTTGCCACCGGGAACCAAGGTCCGGAAGAATTACCAAAGAGTACAAAAGGGACTTTCTCTAGAAGAAGAGGAGTCGGATGCTGATTCAGATTCTTGCTCGGCCATAGCGTCTGATGACACGGCTTCGAGTGCGGGGCAACCTTATGAATCGCTTATGATTAGTGCCGAACAAGTGACTAAGATACTTGAAGAGGCCCTGGCTAAGCAGAAGGAGAGCTTCAAGTTCGAGATGGAAATGGCCATGCAACGAATGAGGGAGATGCACGACCAACAAATTGCGGCGCTGACGGTTCACCAAGCAGAGCCTAATCAACGTAATCAAGATGAGAATGACCGGGAAGGTGATAATGTCAATATCCCTCCTGTCAACAACGACAATGGGGGTGGTCCCGCAGATGATAACGCGAAAGAGGACCACGTCACCTCTTCCCAAGGCCACTCGAAGGCAGATACGAGTGAGGACAAGAAGATGAAGGACTTAGAGAGCAAAATCAACGCGTTGATGAACGCTCAAGAAGTAAAGAGGTCCGGTATACCCTGTCCCTACCCAAGGGAGTGGGAATCAATCCCATATCCGGCAAAGTTTAATTTAATTAACTTTACGCCGTTTGATGGGAAGGGTTCCCCTACCCAACACTTGATATATTTCAAGTCTCATTTAGGAATCATTTCTGGAAATGAGCCTCTCATGGTGCGGTCATTCGTCGGCACTCTTCGCGGAGCAGCCTTCGATTGGTATCGCCGTCTCAAGCCCAGAAGTATCAGCAGCTGGGATGACATGGAGGATATGTTCTTAACAAATTTCTTTGATGATGACACCGAAATTTCGATCGGCACGCTATTCGACGAAAAGCAGAAGAATGGCGAGACGGTCAAAAATTTCGTGAAAAGATTCCGAAATAAAGCAATGAATTGTAGGGACCCAGTCAGCGAGGATTTTATCCTCGAAACTTGCCACAACAATCTGACGTTGGACGTCCTCGAAGCCATGGGAATGGCGCCACCAAAGACCTGGAAGGACCTGAAGGTGCGGGGAGAAAGAGCCGAGCGATTCCTCAAAAGGAAGAAGGCCGAAAGAGGGCAAATAACAAGTAACGCTCCACAGCAAAACTTTATCCCTAAGGGCAAAGGAAAGGCACATGCAAATGCGGTGAACGCAAACCAAATATTTGAGGTGCAAGCACAGCCGCAACAGCAGCAACAGAAGGCGCCTCAACAATCAAGGTGGCAACAACAGCCCCAGAAGCAAAAGGCCGCGGAGCCAAAGTTCCCCAAGGTCTATTCATTCAAGGAGGATGAAGTTCCCGGTATTTTCAAATACCTCGTCGAGAACAACAAGATCAAGTTCCCTCCGATTCAGGATCAAGAAGACGCCAAGAGAGTCAATGATCCAAAGTACTGCGCATTTCACCGAGTGGTGCGCCATCCTACCAAGGTATACTACGCTCTCAAAGATAAAATTCAAGCTCTAATCGATGTTGGGGTTATCACTATGAAGCAACCCAAGGAGAAGAATATGGGTGCGAATACAGTATCCATCAGCTTCGGGTCAGTTCCTTCGAGCTGGTTTCAACATGAGCCAGTAATCAACGCAGCAGTGAAGATGGTGCATGATGATCCTCACAAACAGCGCCAGAAAGGGCTCGTACCACACACGGCCCCGAACGGCGAGATTCTGTGGGTTCACCCGGACTTGATCACAGATGAACAATGGACTGCGACTTCTTCCAAGAAAAGGTCGAAACGAAAAGGTAAATCCTGTCATGGAGCTTCTGCTATACCAGGGGTGGATGACGACAGAATTCCGACCTTCCCGCTCTCTAAAGACGAACAGGAGGCCTTCGCAACCCGAAGCGGGAACGAATATCACTACAAGTACCCGGATGCTTCCGAGCTATTGGGCACCAAAACCCCACCTTCCAAGACGTTGGCAGAACTGGGGATTGCAGCAACTCCCCCAACGCCTGTAGCTACGGAGAAGATCCCGCAGAAGGAGAAAGGGAAAGAGCCTTTACGTCAAGAAGCTCAAAACCCGAGGCAGTCTCGATTCAATCATCTGATTGGGAGAGACAAACTGGGAAATGCAAGCTCTCCACCCCATTTTGATATCATGGCGCAGTTGGCTAACATCCCGGCTCAGATAACCCTATACGAGTTGCTGCGTCTGTCAAAAGATACAAGGAAAGCATTACAAGAGGCCTTGAACGATTCTGAAGTTTTCCTGACTCGAATCAAGCCGTCTCCTGAAGAACCGGAGTCGTCAGCTCAACACTGCAATCTCGCGGCTCATCATTTTCCCTGCATCTCATTCACCAAAGAAGACATGCAGACGAAGAACTCAAAGCATGATAGGCCCTTGTATTTCACCGGGCACATTGGCTCCAGCATGGTCAACCGGATCCAAGTCGATCCGGGTTCCGCTGTTAGCATCATGCCATTCCGATTGATGCATCATCTCGGGATCCCGACTAGCAAATTAGCCTCCACTGGCACGACGATTTATGGATTCAACACCAGCGGGTCCAGACCCCTGGGGAAGATCCGAATCAAGTGCCAGATCGGGGATTTGAAGTCGAAAGTTACTTGCTATGTGATTGATGCGGAAACATCCTATAACTTACTGTTGGGTCGACCTTAGATCCACTGTAACCTTATAGTCCCGTCAACTCTGCATCAATGCCTTAAATATGTAGGCACAAATAATGAAGTTAAGATGGTGGTCGTGGATAAGCAACCGTTTAAGGGATTGGAGAATTACTTCACTGATTCCCTTTTATACAGTGCTGAATCCGATACTGAACCATCGGCCCAGGGGACGGACAGCGGTGATGAAGCTGATACCGAAGCCGGGCTTGATTACGATGGTGGTTTTGTTCTTAATGACATTATACCCATTGTAATCAATCTTGACGATGATAAATCATCGGAGAATAGTTGTAATTGGCAACTTGCCGAAGAACTATCAATAAACGATGATTTAGAGTACTCGATGTGTCTCGATAATGTCACTAAGGAACTCTATGATAACCCTGATTTGTATATGCCTCTTCAATCATTTTGCTTGACAAAAAAGCAGGTACACGACCCTTGCGGAACGACGCTTGTCATCCCTGCAGGGATTGGGGGTGGAAAGGAGGTCGTCTACGGCAAAGGAAGAAAATCTCCGATACCCGACCACTTCTTGGAAGAGGAAGACGAAGACGATAAACCTACTCCACATCTATTCAGATATGATGCGAAAGCACGCAGTATGATGGAAAAGCAGGGATATGACTTCAAGCTCGGAGAGGGTCTTTACTTTGGTCGAGGTCCACGAGTTCCACCTCGGATGGCCTATGTACCAAAGGGGAAACCCGATGACTATTATCGCCACAAAAGAGGCCTAGGCTACGTCTCCTCATCCGACAACGAGTGTTGCTGGCAAATCATCGATCAAATTGCTAACAAGGCTAGAGAAGGATACTCTTCTGACTCTTCGGCTTGGGATTCCGACGCTAGTCTCGGTCAAATGTTCAAAAAGCTAATGTCGAACATGACCACGGTTGATCCAGCGACAATAGAAGAAGATGATCAGATGCCAACATGGGAGGATCCGTGGGTTCATCACTTGAACATGCAGTACGGTGATAGGTTCGAACAGAGAGAGCCTCCTACCGAAGATCAAGTAGTCCAAGTGAATATGGGAAGCGAGGAAAATCCGAAGCCGATATTCATTAGCGACAGTCTCCTACCCAGGGAGAAAGAAGAGTTGATCTCTCTTATCAGGGAATACATCGATGTGTTAGCCTGGAATTATGAAGACATGCCAGGGCTCGATCCAAACGTAGCAGTGCATCGTCTCAACATTAAGTCGGATGTCAAACCAGTCAAACAACAAAAAAGACGGTTTCGTCCGCAAATGATGGAGGCGATCGAAGCCGAAGTTAAAAAGCTCGTCGACTCAGGATTCATTAGAGAAGAGCAACATCTAGTGTGGCTTGCCAATATTGTCCCGGTCCTTAAGAAGAACGGGAAGATCAGGACATGCATCGACTTTAGGGACCTCAATGCTGCTTGCCCAAAAGATGATTTTCGTCTTCCCATCACGGATGTTATCATCGACAATACGTGCGGGTTCGAAAGGATGTCCTTTATGGATGGTTTCTCTGGTTATAACCAGATAAAGATGCATCCAGATGATGAAAAGCATACTGCATTTAGAACGCCTCTCGGCGTCTTCTGCTACACAGTCATGCCATTCGGCTTGAAGAATGCAGGTGCTACATATCAGCGAGCCATGTCAAAGATCTTCCAGGAGCATCTCCGAAAGACTGTCGAGTGCTACGTGGATGATTTGGTCGTGAAAAGTCGTGATAAGAAAGATCACATTAAGGACTTGAAGACCATGTTCGATTTGATGCGAGCTCATCAATTGAAGATGAATCCTACCAAGTCTTTCCTCGGAATGTCTAGTGGTAAAATCCTGGGATTCGTCGTCACCACCAAAGGTATTCACATTGACCCGGATAAAGTAAAGGCGATTACTGAATTACAACCGCCGAGAAACCTCAAAGAGCTCAGAGGACTACAAGGACGATTAGCTTATATCCGTCGGTTCATCTCGAACCTTTCGGGAAAATGCCAACCGTTCTCCAAGCTCACAAAGAAGGGCGTGTCATTCGTGTGGGACGATGCTTGTCAAAAGGCATTCGAAAGTATTAAAGAATATCTCTCGAAACCTCTAGTACTCGTTGCACCGAAATCAGGCAAAGCGTTCTTGATTTATGTCAAGGCGACGAGCCACTCATTAAGTGCATTGCTTACACAAGATGACGATAACGGTCACGAGAAGGCGGTGTATTATTTAAGCCGAACCATGGTAGGCGCGGAATCTCGATATCCCATGATTGAGAGAGAATGCCTCGCTCTAGTGTTCGCCATCCAGAAGATGCGGCATTACTTGGTCGGACAGACAATCTATGTCATCTCCAAAGTTAACCCAGTCCGAGTGTTCATGACTCAACCAGCTTCCATGAATTAGCGGTTAGCAAAATGGGCCTTACTCTTGTCCCAATACGATCTGCACTTCAAACAGTAGAAGTCAGTAAAAGGGCAGGCCATCCGTGATCTCCTGGCAGCTAATCCAACTACGGATATCGCCGAGATATATGACGACCTACCTGATGAAACCCACGAAGTCAACGCAACTTCGCACCAACAAGTGTGGCGTTTGTACTTCGATGGTGCTTCCCGAGCGGCTCTTGTCACAGGTACTCCTGGATGTTCGAAGGTCTCCTCCGGAGTTGGAGTTGTCTTAGTTTCCCCAGGAAAACATGTGATGCCTCGAGCCTACTCACTAACCGAGCCATGTTCGAATAATGTGGCAGAGTATAACGCACTGATTATAGGACTCAATTTCGCTAAGGAGCTGGGGGTTGAGTATCTCGAAGCTTTCGGTGATTCTTAACTGATAGTTAAACAAGTCCAAGGGGAATACAAAGTCCGAAGTTAGAATTTAATCCCATATCACAAGATGGCGGTGGAACTAGCGGAATCGTTTGAAGGATTCTTCATCGAGCACGTTCCGCGGTTACAGAACACCTACGCAGATGCGTTAGCGGCTTTAGCTGTATCTCTGGCACAGCCTCCCGGAACAGAGCAGTTTGTTACGGTAAGAACTCACCAACTCTTAGTGCCGCTTTACGATGAAGATGGCAGGGAAGAAGAGGTCCAGGAGGTGCACACAACTCAGGCTGAATTCGAAGCCCGAGATTAGCGTTTCCCCATCATCGACTACGTCTTACATGGAATCTTGCCAGAAGATGTGAAGGAGAGAGAGTCAATCAGACGAAGAGCTCCAAGATTCTACTATAATACGGAGAATCGAACGCTATATCGCAGGGGGTACGATGGGCTGCTAGCACATTGCTTATCGACCAAAGAAGCTGAATAAGTGCTTAGAGAGGCGCATGAAGGAGAGTGTGGCGCACACCAACCTGGTCCCAAGCTTTACGACCGCATCAGAAGAATAGGATATTTTTGGCCTTTCATGATGAGCGATGTAATCATATACGCCCGAAAGTGTCACGCATGTCAAGTACACGCGAATTATATGCACCAATCTCTGGAGCATCTGCATCCTTCGGTTACGTCATGGCCGTTCGAGACTTGGGGAATGGACATTGTTAGTCCTATAAATCCCCCTTCGGTCAAAGGTGACCGGTTCATCCTGGCAATTACCGATTACTTCTCCAAATGGGCTGAAGCAGTTCCACTCAGAGAAGTTAAAACGAGTAACGTCATTGCATTCATCAAGCACCATATCATCTACAGGCATGGTGTTCCGAGACGAATCATACATGATAACGGTCCTTAATTTGTCAGCAACGCCTTCATAAGGTTCTGCGAAAAGTTCAAAATTCAGGACATCTCATCCACGGCTTACAATCCCACAACAAATGGATTAGCTGAAGCCTTCAACAAGACTATCATAAAGCTCTTGTCAAAACTTGTGAAGAATAACAAACGGGATTGGGACGACAAGCTCGGCACAGCTCTATAGGTCTATCGTACTACGGTGTGTACACCGACCGGCGCAACCCCATATTCATTAGTGTACGGATGTGAAGCCGTTCTCCCTTTGGAAATCCAAATTCCATCTCTTCGGATCGCTCTTGCAACCCAGATGATGACCGAAGAACAACATCAGAAGCGCCTCGAAGAACTCGAGATGCTCGATGAGAAACGCCTGGAAGCTCAACAGCATATTGAGTTTTACCAAGCCAGAATTTCTCGAGCCTTCGACAAAAAGGTTCGACAAAGGAGTTTTAAGGAAGAGGATTTGGTCTTGACTGAAAGACGTCCTATGATCCTTAACTCCAAGAAGAAAGGCAAGTTTGAACCCAAATGGGAAGGACCGTTCGTAGTAGAAACAGTTTACTCGAACGGCGCATATCGCCTAGTCACCAAAGATGGTGACCGGCTTATGATGCCAATAAATGGCAAATTCTTGAAAAGATACTATCCTTAGTATCTTCAGAAAAAAATTGATGTACCGGGAAGTTCCCGGAAGAATACCACATTGGGATATTCTTAGGGATAACCCGGTCGCTGTAAGAGAGATGAACAAGAAATCCACATTCGAATTCCGAATGTTCTTGTTTGTCAGACTCTAACTCTCATAAGATGAGGTCTAATCATCCGATGGATTAATCTTCCCTCACAAAACTTTCAGTGGTGTTTGATGATTCATAGTCTCCACCACACAATTCCCACTTGGTCAAACCTTCCTACAGTTAGGACCAAAGCCAAATTCCCCTCTCGATTCCTCCAATGAACGAGAGGTCCACAAATCGAGCGATCAAACCTTCTTACAGTTATGATCGTTCTAAACTTCCCATTTGGTCAAACCTTCCTACAGTTAGGACCACAACCAAAATCTCCTCTCGATTCCTCCAATGAACGAGAGGTCCACTTCCAATCCGGACAACCAAACCTATAAAAGTTAGGGTTGTTCCCCACTCTCACTTAGTCAAGCTTACCATGGCCAAGACTGAGACTGAGTCGTTCCTTTTCGATAAACGAAAAGTTGCCTTTTCTCCTTTTTCCACCAAACCTATAAAAGTTAGGGTAGAAATTGAGCTTCTTTGGATTCAAATGACCAATCCTATAAAAGTTAGGGTCGTTTGAACCTTTTCGATTCTCGGAGTGGAGATCCCACTCCTAGTTTCATCCTTCGGATCCTGGGGGTGGAGATCCCACCCCGAGTTTCCTTTCCTGCTGAAGATAGAATATAAAATTCTTCCTCTTTAGATTCAAATGACCAATCCTATAAAAATTAGGGTCGTTTGAACTTTTCGATTCTCGGAGTGGAGATCCCACCCCTAGTTTCGTCCTTTCGGATTCTGGGGGTGGGGATCCCACCTCGAGTTTCCTTTCCTGCTGGAGATAGAATATAAAATTTTTCCTCTTCAGCACTAGGAGATAGAATATAAAATTCTTCCTCTCTCAGTTTGTCTTTGAAAAGACGCAACCCCAAACTTCCAATCCGTGCACTTTGTGCACGGGGTGGTGCAGGGTACCCTTCGACATCACAACACAAAGTCTCAGAGAGTTCACTCTCTTAGCACAACGTTACATGCGGAACGGATCTAGACAATTCGCATGCTAGCCCGATTTAAACGGTAATCGGTAAAGGCACATCAAATCCGTTGAAGGCTGGGGGTTTGCCAAAAACCCCAAAGTCTGTACCTAACATGTATAGTCGATTTAGTCTTTTATCGATTGAAGAAGACACCAGGGTCTAAACCTGGGGAATGTTATCCCGAAGCCTAAGAAGGGATAAGTCATCGCCTAATACGCGGTGCGGGGTGCCCTTTTCCCTATAAGAAATGGTGAAGTCTATGTATTCAAAGTCATAGCATTGAGGGCTGGGGGTGTACCAAAAAATCCTGTGAAAGAAGCAAATGCGGAATCTCTAGTAATAGATCAAGCCAAAAGCATACAATAACAAGTTCGTTAGCCCGAAGGTAAATGACGGCTAAGAACATGGGACTCTAAACTAGAGAGCCTGTCCATGTAGCCCTGCTCAAGTTCTGCCTGTAGGCTAGCTCGGACAGAGTCTTCAGAACTGCTTAAGACCTCCGCGGCTTCACTTTGCAGCTTCATCAATCCTTCCTGTGTCGATCCCAGCTTATCGAGCGTCCATTCACGAGAACGCTCTAATCCAGCCAGGTCCTCGGCAATAAGAGTAGCGGACTCTTCGGCACGCCTCAAGGCCTCCTTCAAATCCTTCTCCCATCGCCCCAAGACGTAACTGGTCATGCGGGTCCACCACCCCTTTGCTAGCGAGGAAGCCCAACCGTAGCATCTATAATCTGGTGGAGGTAACCGTCTTCCGAGCTGAGCCAGGCGATTCCTCACGGTAGGAGCAGCTACCGATACCTCGCCTGGGGGTGCGGTATCAAGACCCATGATCCCGGGTCGAAGTCCACGAATGTGGTGATACCCAGTAGAACCGGGAGTCTTGAGATGAGAGGTATCTCCGCACTGCACCCGCTCAGCCTCGTCAGTGAGATGCCAGGACATCTGTCGCCCCACAACCTGTCTCTCCAGATGAGTGAAAGAACATTGACGAGGAATGGAGGGAATATATAGAAGAGCCCCTTCGTCAAGATTCAGCCAATGCTCCTCAGTAAGAGTCAATGTAGCCGGATCCTCAGTATGATCTCCGAACAGAAAATCCGGCTTCTTTAAAGCCTGAGTGGAGGAAGAATCCGCGGTAAGGGGAGCATCTGTAATGAGTTGGCGTAAACAATGACGCCCTCCATCCCGTATCAAGCGACAGGATTCGTCAGAACGATCTCTGTCGAACTGAGGAAGTGGATCAACGGCCTGCCTGACAGAAGCTGAAGAAAACACTTCCCTGCTGCAACCAGTAGGAGCATGGTGAGGGAGGCTGCCCGTAGGGAATTCAACTACAACAAAACGAGGATGGAGTCAGAAAATCCATTTCATAAAGGCGAGATGAGAATATTCGCGGGATAATTGGAGAGACGATTTCGAGTTTCCTACACCGGGAGGATGGTATGCGTCATCACGTAGATACCGTGATAACACACACCGACCTGTAAGATGTAAGACGACACGAGATCGCCCCAATACATCCGAGGACTTGAATTGGCTAAGCAAAACAAGTCCGTAACCTTAACCCCCGCGAGAGGGGTATCGGTTCTTCCTTCATGACCCGCAAAGAGGTCAATCGGGGATACAGAAAATATAAATTCTCACCCCCGAAGAAAGAGGCCGCTGAAGAAGATACAGCGGGAGCCTCCTCCTCGCTGTGCTGCGAATGGGAGCGACTCCTGGAAGGTCGAGAGCGATGAGGAGACATCGCGAACCTGCAATAAAAGGCAGTACATCAGGTATAATATGCAGACACGAAATATTGAAAAAGGAAAATTAAGCACTTGAACTAAAATCCTATAAATAAATAGGACTTTATAGTTGAAGTCTAATTAAACCTACAAATTTCATGCGCGCGAAACGATAATTGTCGTTTTCGCGGTGAATTTTGGTGAAATACCCAAAATACCCCTCGTGTTCAAGGCCAAATTCAGGTCAAGGACACGCGTGATCCGGGTCATGATCATCACATTCGATCATCCAGCACCCCAGTATCCCACAATTTTGGTTAAATTTTGCGAATAAGCCCTTTTTGCAGAATTTAGCCAATTTTGCATAAAAACCCCTCCACAAATTTTTGGTTTGGTCTCCGCATACCTTTATCAAAAATTTGATCATGAGTTTGTGGTCTAAACTCCTTGGATTTCAGCCCTAAATTTTCTGCCCTTTTGCAAATAAGCCCCTCTAAAACATTTATGGGCTGTTTTGCAAATAAACCCCTCAACAATTCTTGCATAAAGCACCCCTCACTTTTCTTGATCAAATGGACATGAATCCAAGCCTCAAAATCTCAGTCCCAATTTTGCATAAAAGCCCCCACGAATTTCAGTCCCATTTTGCAAATAAACCCTCCAAATTTCGGCCATGGCAAATTTTGCACAAAACCCCCAAAAGCATAGTGCATACATAACCCCTTATCTACTACAAGAGTAAAGATGCAATCTTTATCAAAAATGAGAGGATTATGAAGGGAAGTTTACCAAATCAAAGAAGTTTCCTTTAAGCTTGAAAGGGAGAGGAACCCTAGCTTTGAAAGAGGAGAAATCTCGGCCAATAGGGTACCCACAAAACCCGACCTTTGCTTGGGGTTTGATGAATTCTTGAAGGAGAGCTCTTGGGGAGGAAGAACACCAAAACTGAAATAAAAGGGGGGGGGAATTCTGTTTTGGAACCAAAAGGGAGAGGAGTTCTCTTTGAATTTTGAAAAGAAGGGGGAAAACAAGTAAAACAAAACAAGGAAAATACAAAACAAGAGAGGGGGGACCGCAAAAAGGCCAAAGACACCCCTAGGGGTGTCTCGGCAATGCCGAGACACCCCAAGGGTGTCTCGGCCTTGCCGAGGCACCCCGGGGGTGTTTTGACCCGGTTTTGACCCCCGAACATTCTTTTTACCCCCCGATTTTTTTTAGGAACGCCGATTCTGCGCCGATTGTTGGATATGTTGATGATTTCCAAAAGTCAACTTTCGACAATTTGAAACCCTAGGGTAAACGCCGGTCAACGCGTAACCCCAGGTCAACGCCGATCAGCGCGTTGCGATAAAAGTCAACGCACGGCGATTCCAAACCCTCGGGTAAACGCCGGTCAACGCGTAACCCCAGGTCAACGCCGGTCAGCGCGTTGCGACAAAAGTCCACGCACGGCGATTCCAAACCCTCGGGTAAACGCCGGTCAACGCGTAACCCCAGGTTAACGCCGGTCAGCGTGTTGCGACAAAAGTCAACGCACGGCGATTCCAAACCCTCGGGTAAACGCCGGTCAACGCGTAACCCCAGGTTAACGCCGGTCAGCGCGTTGCGACAAAAGTCAACGCATGGCGATTCCAAACCCTCGGGTAAACGCCGGTCAACGCGTAACCCCAGGTCAACGCCGGTCAGCGCGTTGCGACAAAAGTCAACACACGGCGATTCCAAACCTTCGGGTAAACGCCGGTCAACGCGTAACCCCAGGTCAACGCCGGTCAGCGCGTTGCGATAAAAGTCAACACATGGCGACAAAAGTCAACGCACGGCGATTCCAAACCCTCGGGTAAACGCCGGTCAATGCGTAACCCCAGGTCAACGCCGGTCAGCGCGTTGCGACAAAAGTCAGCGCGTTGCGACAAAAGTCAACGCGTGGCGACGAAAAGTCAACGCTAGACAATTCAAAACCCTAGGGTCAACGCCGGTCAACATGTAACCCTAGGTCAACGCCAATCCGCGCGGTGCGACAAAAAGTCAACATACAGTGATCCGAAACCCCAAGTCAACACGATGTGACAGGGATAGTAAGTTTAAAAGTCAACCCAATGACACGAGCCAAACTTAACTCACCAGCTGTAGACTCGAGACTCCGACGACGGCCAGGCGATAAACGCAGCGCCAGAACAACTTCGGTTATTCGTCAAAGCATCGGATAAACCCAAAATCGAAGGAGCCGAGAGTTGAAGCTAACCACAGGTCCTTTATGTCGACTGAAGGCCGGACCAATCATATCCAAAGTATTCTGGTATCTTCTATAAAAGAAACGAGTCCGGAACACTTTGGAGGGGGTATCTGTAGGCATCAAAAATTGCCGATAGGTCCCCACGAACAGCTCAGTGTTAGGGAACGACGATGAACATCACTACCCGGTTCACAAGAGTTCAATTGACGTCGGTGAGTGCCTGAAGCGAATCGACGAGCTACGTGAGCCGACAGAAGTTCAGAATAACGGGGATACGGACTGATCGGGAACCCCGCGACCGCTGCAAAGGATGCAATGTCTGTCGTGTCCCGTTCACCCCACTAATAATCTTACCATCGGGATCGACAGAGCTCTTCATCAGAATTCCAACGCATCCAAAATCAATTAAATCCGAGTTGGGACGACGAATCAACGGCAAACGCACCCGGTAGCGCCTCGGACCGAACTGGGGCACCCGGGGGTGCCTCGGCAAGCTCAAAACACCCGAGGGATGTCTTGGCAAAACCAAGACACCCCAGGGGTGTCTCAAGGCGGTTACACGCCGAAACGCTTTTTGGGCAGCCCCTAGGGTCTCCTCTTGCCTATAAATAGGACCCTTGGGCCTCATTTTTCAAGATCTGGAATTTTGGAGGAGATAGGTGAAGCCCTGCTGCAGCGACGAGTGATCGAGCCCTCTACAGCAAAGGAGACTTCCTCTTCATTCCCCCTTCTCTTTTCCCTTAGTGTTGCCCCTTGGCGGTGATACTAAGAAGAGCAAATATCTC
>BQKN01061244.1:66427-79774 GCA_022839385.1 Asparagus kiusianus | reverse complement strand
GACTTCTCGAAGTAAAATTCCATCAGTCATGAACTTGATAGAGCAACTATCTCCTATCCTTTTATCATGCCTAACTTGAAAACCAACCTCCTTTCCAAGACAATAACCCAACTCAAAGGATACTCTCTTGGCAGTGGCAAGAACAGCTACATGTTGCGGTTGTGTAACACCAATGATTCCTTTCCGGTCATTACAATTTGACCCCAAAGCAGCTTCGTATAAGAACTACAGTACATTGAAACAGAAAGCAGAGATTAGGGAAAATAGTTTTTAAGAAGTATAATGCCACTGTTTGGAATTTTAACCACATGAAAAAGGTAAGCAACAGAAGCATACCTGAGGTACTTGAGTAGTTTTACCACATCCTGTTTCTCCTCGTAAAATTACAATTGAATGCTCATGTACAGCTTCCACTACCTCCTGCTCCATCATAATTATTGGAAGATCTCTCCTCTTCAGTTCAACATCCTTTGGCCTCGATACGTGCACCACAACAGGAGCAGTCAGATGTTGACATTTATTATCTGACATGATTTCCATGTCCTTCACAATTGACTTACAAACATTCCGGTCCTGAAAAAGAAGCAAACAGATGAAAGTAGCAACTGTAAGTATCATGATGAAACCTGCCAAGGACATGCTACATAAGGAAACTTCGCTTATATAAATATTTATTTGCTTGCAGTTCTTCCACACTGATCAGTCAGAAGCGAAGAGGGAGAAAATATCAAAATTATACATACAAATAATTACAAAGTTTGTTTAACCATCACCGATAACACTGAGAGTCAATTGAAAAGGTACATGTTCCAAGCAAAACAATATAGTGTCATGATGGTGTTGGCTGATGTTTACCGCCCCTCCGCCCACCCCCCCACCCAAAAAAAAAAACTCTGTCGAATTCGTCTTCCGCTGCCAACAACCTTCCTCTTCTCTTCAATGTTGGACCGTCATCGACAAGTAACTTTACATACGTTGTACTAATTTTTTGAATATTTATTGAAAATTAAAGGTTTTCATTTTGAATCTATTGATAAAATTAGTGTCAATATTTTTCATTTTTTATAGTTGCTTTAAATTATAACAACAAAACATGTTACTTGCTTTATGTGTTACACTATATGCATTTAACGTATCGATAGGCCGAGGATTACATTACACGATTTCGTTTTTTTCAACATTGCTAAGATGTAAGATGGAGGAGGAAGTATACGCCTTGGTATTGGATCTATCTGTTGGAAGCTATCCTTTACAGGCATGATGTTTTTGTAGTTATTATACTAGTATTATCAAATGTCGTACTTCTAAAATATTAAAGGCAAATAAAAAACATATGAACTACTAAGCAAAACCATAACTATAAATGTCGATTGTTGCCCAACTATTTGGGTTCAGACCTATGAAGCCATTATTAGGTAAATTTCGTGTCATGCTAAGCTTAGTTAAATGTTACTTTTTAAGAAATATATGCACCTAATTGGTACCCCCGACATTATTTTGAACCTGGACTTCCACATCCACTTCTACTCTCCCCTTGGGTCTTGATACACCTGTTTTGTTTAAATATCTATTATGACTCCCGAGCATGTTAGGTAATCGAGCATTGGTCACACAAATTACAAGCTTATACTTTCAAAAATTCTATCAAGTACCTCAACAAAAAACATGAATAATATCCACAGCCATATATGAAACTATACTAAAAAAGGCTAGTCAGTAGGAGTTTTGGATCAGTAATCAGTTATACATAGCAAAACTTCTGAAATCTAGTGACCTCAAATGCACACTAATATACAACAGTACCAGAAAAATACAAAATATTAAGGTCAGAAGACATTATTCAGGAAGAATCAAAATAGGGGAAAATCTACAGATAATCTAAAAGAAAACTAGACTTCCTAGCAATTGAAGTTAATAGGTTGCACAAAAGTGATATGTGATGTGCACCACTAAATTAAGTATATCATACTAAAACAGTGGGTCCAATTCTGCAAAGTATAAAATAAATATTGAAGCACACCTGAGACCGGGTGTCATTTCCTTCCTTACAACTACCCAAAACAGATGGAGCATCATTCTGATCTTTACCAATGCTTATGTCTGTATCATTATGTATACATTCTGGGGGCGGTGTCACTGAATTTGATCTCCCATCTGAAATAGTTGAGACTTTATTAACTTCCTCTTAATGGGTTTCAGCAGCTTGCAATCATCAACTTCCAGACATTCCACAACCTCACATCATTATCCATAGAAGTATTGCGTGAATAACTTTGACCGAAATCGTGGTTCAAAACAGCTTCCTCATCACAAGGAATGCTCTTCTTTTTCTTGCTTTTCGACCAATAAAGATCCTCGGGCACTTCCAGTCCTGCTTTAGAGAGTTGCACTGCTCTTCTACGCTTCTCCTTCACAGTGTCAGCTTATTTCACAACCAATTCATACAAGTTAATTCCAACCGCATACAGAAAAATCAACAATTAAGTATATTACAAGGTACATACATGACCAATTGTTCCCGAAGATTGTAAAAGTGAATATGCCCCATCTCATAACTTATGCTTCCTACATTACATAAGAACATAAAGAAGGATTTCATATAATTATCCAACATAAAAATAAATTTTGGTATATTTCTCAATAAAAGACGGGTTTGAAAGGCAACCTACTCCAAAATCTCAATGCTTTTGTTTTGCAACAGCTTCTTCTCTTTCTCCTCCTAAAATAGTAGAAAAAACAACTCAGTTAAGGCAAAACAATTCTTTTTAAGTGGAAAAAAACATTTTTTATCAGCAAACTCAGTTCCATACCAGCAACTTTTTCATTTTCTTCAGTTTGCTTTTGCTAACTGGTGGACGTGCTTGCTTGTCTTTTCTCTTCTTCAAGCTCTAAAATTTGCAAACATCAGCCTTGTACCCAATTAAATGAAAAAAAAATCAATTAATATCTTTAGTACCTTTCCCGTTTCTTTAGTTTTGCTCTTTTTCTTATCGGGTAAAATAAGTGCATTGCTTCCATCCATGCGTGAGCTGAAGAACCAATTCAAACAAACAAGTTTTAAATAGCAATATGAAAAAGCTAAAATTTTCAAAGCTCAAATTGAACAAAACTTACTTCCAACCATCTCCAATCCCTTCTATTTGATCAGAATTAGACATGGTAGCCTATCCTACAACCTAGGAAGAGAGAAGGAGGATAAGCTTAGGTATTTTGGGAGTCTTAACTGGTAGGCGAGGAGATCCGGTTTAAGCTAGTGCCACATTTTGTCCCACATAAGGCAAGTTAGGAGAGAGGTAGATTGACCAAGTTAATGCATAGGGAGAAAGGATACTGGTTGTGCCTTACCTTAGACTATCCTAGAAATTTTGCATCAATTTTACAATACTAGAAATTTTGCATGTGCAAATGCATGCGATAGGAAAACATATTGTTTTTGCATATTTTTTATTAAATATGAAAATTTATTTTATCTTGTTTATAATGAATGATAATGTGTGTTAATGGTAAATAAGGAAAGAGAGAAAGTCAAATGGTTCTCTAAGAGAAAACTATCTTTTTACCTTTATTATTTGATCTTGACGTCCTAAAATAATACTAATTTCCTTTATATATCACAGGACAACTAGTAGTAATATAGATATAGATATATGCAAAGGAACCTGGCATTTTTTTTAATTTACATATAATTACTTTTAAAAACATAATCACTTTATCTTTATATCTTTTATAAATTAATAAAATATAATAGATATAGGAGCTTCAATCTTATTTTCATGTCACTCAATGATCTAGAAAGTTTTTTAAGAAAGAAATAAATAAAGAGAAGAAAAGTAAGGTGAAAATATGTTCTTATAAAAATTAAATAATCTAGAATTTTCATGTATTTAATGATCTAGAATGTTCTTGAAGAAAGAAATAAATATAGAAGAAAAATAAGGTGAAAATATATTCTCATAAAAATTAAATAATGTAGAATTTTCATCTCTTTAATGATCTAGAATGTTCTTGAAGGGGAAAAAAAGAAAAGAAAAAGGAAAGAAGAGTAAATATTTTCAAAAATTACAATTCTATCCTCTAAATTACAAAGGCAAGGAGAAAATGTCCTTCACTTCTCCACTTTTGATTGCCCCACTAAGTTTTTCATATAGTAGTATATAGTTGTTTTTTTCAATATAAGCCACCAAATAGTTATTCATATACTCATATCTCATTTGCATTCATAGATCATTCTTAATAATTTTTGTCGCTGAAAATGCTCTTTAAACTTTTGTCATTGCAATGGAAAAGATTAGTGCCAACTTCACCGACCTGTACATTAAAGGATATAAGTATCCATCTTCGACTCAACCAACTTCTTAGCAAGTTCACCAATACCTTCAATTACACGAAAATCATGAATAAGTTTTTTCCCCTCTCCTCCTTCCTCGTATATTTTTGGCATATGCTCTCAGCAATTAGAGTGAAAATTTTTATTTAATTTTGCATTGAAAATGGATATTCATGACTTTGTTGAGATTGACATCCATTCTTAAGTTTATTAGGATTTCTAATTAATTATTAGGAGCTCCAAGGGAATACTATAAACTAATTACACACAAAATCCTAAAATCTACAAAAGTCAGAAGGGGAGAAAAAGTTAGAATTCTAAAACCCTAATCAAATCTAAAAAAGTTAGAAAACTAAACAAATCTAGAAAGGCAAAAAATTAAAGAAATAGAGAAACAAACCCTAAAATCTAAACAAATCAATAAAATTATAAAGGGGAAATTTTAGAAAACTAAGCACAATGTGATTAAGTGGATGAATACTCAAACGTGTGCCACCAGAGAAGGGCAGAAAAGGCCAGAGAAGCGAGGAGGGTGAATAAGACCAAAAGAGCAATCAGGATTATCAACGAGACCGGAGGGTGGATGAGGCGGGAGGAAGAGCTACGTAGGGCAAATGAAACTATCAAATGCCAGAGTTTCATAGTCATGGAGGAGGGGAGTCAACAAGTGACGTTCGCGCGATCAGCAAGGAAAATACATATATAAGCTTGCTTTCTGTTTTGATTAAGAGTTACAGACTTTACATTTTTCTATTTGAGCCCTACAATTAAAAATATGCTAACGATCCACACTCCCTCTTTATTTTTCATTTTCAGGTTGGGGGTGGGGGGTTGGGGTGGGGGTTTTTTTGGGGGGAGGGGGTGGCATTGGGCCCCATGTGCCTCTACTTCTGCCTTCTATTATCATCTCAGTCATTTGGATGATACTCTTAAATACTCGGTGGAGGCCCTGGATTAGCCTAAAGATCTTTCAAGTTTACTCCGTTGCTTCGCTTTGTACTAGTTTGTGAATTCTCAAGTTTGTTTAAAGTTGGAGTAGTTGACGGTTACTCTTGCTCCATTGGGGATTTTCTCTTGAAATATTTATCTAAACTAAAACATCAAGCAAGATAATCAGCATCAAACATCAAAGTTTTCCCAATACAATCTTTCCAAATACATTAATAATTTCTAGCTCAAAAAGAAGGCTAAATTTAACATGAAGTGCACTTCTTCTCTTATGGAATATCAAATCATAATCATTCATCAACTCTTTTAAAAGCAATTAAAAAAATAGATTCGCTCACCTAATCACAAGGACATATACATTATTATTACGTAGAGATTTATGGGTCAATTAAAATTCATGCAACTGCAAGTCATCCCTTCCACCATTTCCCCCCTTTCCCCCACTAAGTATATACAGCTAATACTTTTCTAGTAATTTAATTAGGGTTTTTGATGAGTTTTTGTGGTTTTCAGATCTTTACCTAGAGTTTGGAGGGATAGATGGAGGCGATGAGGAGGCTTGAGTGGAGTTGAGAGGTGGTGCGAACTAGGTCGTATTTCGTGCGGCCTACATAGACAGGTGGATTAATGATACGAGTTGCTGAATGAGCACTCTTGATCGATGAAGCACGGACACGCATAACATGAAGCCGTGTCGTATCGTGTTCGTGTCGGACACACGTGTCGAACATACGTATCCTATGTATTTTTTAGGATTTGCCTCGTGTCGGCGTGTTGGATGGCCGTGTCGGATCCGTGTCCGTGCTACATAAATGATCGCGGAATTACCAAGAGTGGGTTATGAAGAAGACAAAAGAAAACACACAAAGAATTGAGTTGGACGAAGAAAAATACCTTCTCTAGATTATGAGAAAATAATAGATTACAAATTCCTCTCTCACAATCTCTCTAGATCAAAGAACAAACTCCCTGATCTCGTTTTTCAATACAATCTGGTTAGAAAACCCTAGAAAAGTCGTGTTTCTATTTATATCAAACAGAAAACCTAAACAGTGCAGGAAACCAAGCCCAGGACCAAAACCGCATCGCGGTCGACTGCCGTGCTAGTTGCGATCGACCGTGGCCAACGACAGAGACATAAAATCGACTACAGGGTTTGGCGGTCGACCGTAGAGCTCGTCGCGATCGACCACGAAAAGTCCACAGACTTTCCCTGTACTGTGCACGTTCGCGGTCGACCGCGGCGTCAAGTGCGGTCGATCGCTGGGAGTTCCAAACATTTTCCTGCAGATTTTCCTGTAATCTTCGCCTTTGCCGCCTTCAACGACTTCTTTTGCCGCCTTCTACGGCTCTATTCACGCTTTTATTCTTAAGATATCATGAGAATCGTCTATCCTCAAGCTCCCATGAGGATCGCTAAGCTCCCGAAGCAAAGAAGAAGATACACCGTATCATGGCCTCCCCCTTTAGGAACTTGAAGTCCCTTTCAAGTTAGAACTATAGTTGAGGGAACTCGCGAGCCCCTCTATCTTTTCTGAACCACTTGGTCTTGCTAGGAATCTAGTCTCGACGTCCGATCGAAAACAACTCATTCGTCCCACGTCTCGTCGTAGTCACCTTCCGCTCCAAATTACAACCCTCTTTCAGTGACTCCTCATAAGAACTAATGCATAACGCAATAAACTTCTTGCTTGCATTAACTAGTCTTTTCGCCCGGTTCACCGTCACCAAGTTTGTCTCCTTCGGAAGAGACGCCGAATGAAATATGAACTTTTCACCATCTTTAGTGAATGTGTACTTCTGAGCCCGCCTCTTGTAGATCGCGTATCTATCCTACAAATAGGGATTGCCCAGTATAACCTGACAAACACAATAGAACTACGACGCACGTGACCTCGTCAACATACGACTCATGGAGCGCAAATCTGAAAGTGCATTGATCAACTACACTCAGTCCCGTCTCCTTCTGAATCCACTCTAATGGATAAGGTTTTGGGTGCTTGACTATCTTCAGACCCAACTTCTGAACCAATGCTTCGGATATCAAATTCTTCTCGCTGTCTGGATCAACTATAGCATCTACCAAACTGGTCTTCACCTGCAACTTAAGGACAAAGAGTTGCTCTCTAGGGTCGTCGTCCTCTTTTGTGGTCTACTTCCATGTCATAAGGTTGAGACTATTGTTGGGCTCTGTCATCCCCGGGAATTCTTTCGGAACTTGAGCTATCACGTATGTCTTTTTCTCCTCCTTCAACCCCCTTGGCTTGAGATGAGGATACTTCTCCCAGCACCGATCAGCTATGTGTCATGTCTTCTCGCAATGACTACAAATCAGCCATGCTTTCCCTGGATCACCCTTCTTCTTCTCCTCCTTAGATTGAGAACCACTAGACTCGCCTCCAACTTGCTTCGCATCTCCTTTTGCCTCGTTGCTCCTCTTCTGCTTGCCTTCGATGGCAATAGTCTTCACGCTCGCCTCCGCAATAGATTTCACTGTGAATAACTTCATCTCCTTCTGGATGTAATCGCTCAATCCCGCCATATACTTCATAAACACAGAATATTCCTCCGTCGTAATGTTAAGGACCATCGCTTGCTGCTGGAACTCCGTGGTGTATTATTGAACGGTTTGATTAACTCTTTGGCGCAAGCCGTACCACTTATACCAACGCTCCTCAAGGAATCTCATCTAGTAAAATTGCTTCCGCAATAGTTCCTTAAACTTGTTCCACGACACCGCCTTCCTTTCCTGCTTGCAATAAGATTTCCATCATGTCAATACATGTCCCGAAAGCTTCAAAGTCGCAAACACGATCTTCTCCTTGGATGAATATCCGTAGAGGATAAAATATATCTCCATCCGCTCGATCTAATCGTCATGCTTCTCGACGTTGACACTCTCATCATAAACAGGAATCTCTACCTTGAAGTCTATTTTTAAATTCTGATAAGAACCCTTACCCCCTTGATGCGGAACAGTCTTGACAATCTCGGCCACCTCATCAGAATCATATTCCTCGTCCTCCCCATCGGACTCTACAAGTTTCTTCTTGCCCTTCGAAGAAGATTCCTCCTTTTTGTCCTTTCCTTGGAAAAGATTGACGAGCTGTGTGAGAGTCGAACCCATTATCTTCATCTGTTTCTCTAATGCATCAAGCCTCGTTGAACTATCCCCTTCAGTCATCTTCGTCTTTCTTAATCTCTGAACTCCTTCCAAAGAAATAAGGATCTCAACTAGCTTCTTGTAATGAGATCGAGTAAAGACCATACACAGGATCCCCCTTCACATGATCTAATCGTTCTGATACCAACTTGATACGAGTCGCTGAACGAGCACTCTTGATCGCGGAATTACCAAGTGTGGGTTGTGAAGAAAACAAAAGAAAATACAAAGAATTGAGTTGGGCGAAAGAAAATACCTTCTCTAGATTATGAGAAAATAATAGATTACAAATTCCTCTCTCACAATCTCTCTAGATCAAAGAACAAACTCCCTGATCTTGTTTTTCAATACAATCTGGTTAGAAAACCCTAGAAAAATCGTGTTTCTATTTATATCAAACAGAAAACCTAAACAGTGCAGAAAACCAAGCCCAGGCCCAAAACCGCATCGCGATCGACCGTCGCGCCAATCGCGGTCGGCCGTGGCGACCGTGGCCAACGACAGAGACATAAAATCGACTACAGTGTTTGGCGGTCGATCGTAGAGCTCGTCGCGATCGACCGCGAAAAGTCTAGAGACTTTCCATGTGCTGTGCACGTTCGCGATCGATCGCGACGTCAAATACGGTCGATCGCTGGAAGTTC
Organism: Asparagus kiusianus; assembly: GCA_022839385.1. Classification (NCBI taxonomy): domain Eukaryota; kingdom Viridiplantae; phylum Streptophyta; class Magnoliopsida; order Asparagales; family Asparagaceae; genus Asparagus; species Asparagus kiusianus. The sequence continues at coordinate 70,692 of BQKN01061244.1, read as the reverse complement.
AAAACGTTTTCCTGCAGTTTTTCTTATAATCTTCGCCTTTGCCGCCTTCAACGACTTCTTTCGCCGCCTTTTACGACTATCCATGCTTATATTCTCAAGATATCATGAGAATCGTCTATCCTCAAGCTCTAATGAGGATCGCTAAGCTCCCGAAGTACGGAAGAAAATACACTCGTATCAATTAATAGGTGGGATTTCATACATGATGAGAGAGTTACAGCTGTTGATTATACTATGTATATGCATTGGTATTAGAATATCACACGCAGATGGATTACACGCGATCCACAGCTAGCAGCTAGATATGTGCCACGCCCACCGACAGATAGTCATGTTCCTAGTGCCATGATTGAGAGAGACTATGTAAGCTTCTAAACTAAATTAAAACGGAAATTCTTTTTTTATTAAGATTGTTAGTATTAGTATTGGGTTATTAGGTTTAGGCCCATTAACCTATAACCCATATGAGTTATGTACTTCTATATATAGCCTTATGTAGATGAATAAAATTGAGCTTTCTGATTTATCACTTCTAACATGGTATCAAAGTCAACCCTCCAAACCCTAACCCTAGTTTTAAAAAAATCGCATTGTAGTCCCAAACCTTAGTCGCCACTACTACTTGAAGCTTCTCTGCTCGCCGCCGCCACCCACCATCTTCTTCCTTGTCGCCGCCTCAGATCTCACCTGCTGCCACCGCCCTTGTCGCCCTCTGTGCTCACAGCTATCATCTCCACCTCAGATCATCTTCTTCGCCGCTCTCTATGCTCGCTACCACCGCCACTCTTAGTCACCGCTTCTAACCTTCAGATTCCTTTTTTAAACCTTCGGATTTCATTCTAACCTGTGGGTTCTAACCTTCGGGTTTCTATTCTAACCTTCGGGTTCCAAACTTCGATTTTCTATTTTAAACCTTCGGATTCTATTTTTAAAAGAAGAAAATTATGATTCTTCTACTACTGTACTAGCCTGTTCTGTAACGATAACATGATCTAACATTTCTTCTGCTGCCACTACTACTACTATTGTTGAGATTTCTGCACCCAAAGTTGTATTGGGGAACACTGTAAAGTTAAATGACACAAATTATCTTCTTTGGACACAGACCTTTCTTATCTTCATTGGAGCTCAGAACAAATTGGCTCATTTTCTAGCCCCATGTAAGCTGTCTAAAAATCACAACAGATAGCTAATCCCCATCAAACACCAATGATAGAAGTTATAATTCGACGGCTTCCAGAAGACTACAATTTGAAGACTTTCACGTAGATCGATGAAGGTTACAATCTGACGACCTTCACAATAACTGATGGAAGCTCTAATCAACAGCCTTCACAATCAACATCAGGAGTTACAATCTGACGACTCTCATATTTTCAAGGAGCCAAGACGAACATTACAAGATGACGGTCTTTGCAACGCTCTAGCAAAAGAGACTATAAATTAACGGTCTCTTCAAATCCATACGCAGAACTCACCTATGCGTCCCAGATTCAAAGCGCATAGCTCGTGGTTGTGTTCCCAGAACGAAACACATAGGTCCTCCCTGCGTTGCCACACCAAAACGCGGAGGTCCTCCCCGTGTGTCAGCATCAAAACGCAGGGGTCGAACCTACGTTGCAACATCAAAACGCAGGGGTCGAACCGGCGTTGCAACATCAAAATGCGGGGGTCAAACCCGCGGGTGTCAGACCCGCGTTTTTTGCGTTCGACTGGTTCAAACAGAACCTGAACGGTCTTCAAACCATATCTCCACTTAATGGGGTCGGTTACACCCCATTATGGAGAGATTTTAGGGAGGATTGCATCGCTTAAACCCATGAACAGTTCCAAAACTATTTCCCATGATTTGATGATGGTTATACCCCACTTAGGAGTGATTTAAGGGGCGGTTATACCCCTTAATCCTCTATAAATAGTGAAAAACTCAATTGAGTTCAGGCTGGCTTTTGGGATCTTGGACTTGGCAGGGAAGAGGAGATCTTCGACTTGGCAGCAAGGGGAAGATCGACGTTCATCCTTCAGCAACGTTCGATAACAGAGAGCTTTCATCCTTGGCTTATAAACCGATTTCGGTTAAATCAACTCTTTCATAGAGTTTCAAACTCGTTCAGAGTTATCAACTCATCCAGAGTTCTAAAACTTGCTTTGCAAGTTCTCCACAACGTCAAATCGTGAGGAGAAGATATAGTTCCAGTGAATCAAGACGTTCGGATCGTCAACGGAGAGCAAACTCGACACGAGCATTCGAGGGAGGCACTCCATCGCCACCGTGAAGAACCCAAACTTAAACAAAGGGGAGAATCCAGATCATTCTCCTCTTTTTTGTAATCGGAATTCAAATTGTAATTAAGATCGAGAGAATACAAATCAAATTTCTTTCATTTTATTTACTCTAAATTTTCCACCAAACACCCCACCTCCTGCTTCTACAGATCCTACGTATCCCGCATGGATCTCTGCTTACTGTTGTGTGCTGACTTGGCTTCTTAACAGCATAGAAGCGCAGATCAGTAGCAGTGTCATGTTCTCAACCACTACTAAGGAGATGTGGGATAATTTAAAAATTATGTATGGCAATGAGAAGAATGCATCCCGTGTGTTCGAGCTGTATGAACGACTTTTTTTCCCTTTAACGGGGCAATCGCTCTATTCCTAAGTACTTTGGTGAGCTGAAAGGTCTGATCGATGAATTAGAGATGCATCAGCCTGTCGTTACGGATGTACCGAAGCTATTGGGATATCATAGGGATCTAGCAGTATCCAAGTTTTTGTCTGATCTGAATCCCACATTACAGTCTTAGGTACGGGGCCAGATACTAGGAGAAAACATTATTTCATCCTTGACTGCTACATTCTCCAGAATTATGCAGGTATCTACTAGAGTTACTACTGCATCACCCACACCGTCTCCTCTGTCACTTGATCAGTCTGCTATGTTCTCCAAAAGTGACAGAGGTCGTGGTCGGGGACGTGGCGGCGACATGAGAGGAGGATGAGGCTCTTTTGGTGGGAGACAAATTAATTTTGATAGGAGTCTGCGTCAGTACAAACATTGTGAAAGGACTAATCATATATCTAAGTGCTGGGAAAAGTTTGGTCGTCCTGCATGGGCCCTGATGGCGGATACTACTTCTACCTCTAGTGTTTCTCCTGTGAGTACTTTAGCTCCCTCCACAGTTCAGATTTCTCAGACTGAGTATGACCGGTTGCGTCAACTAGAGCCCTCTCAGAATAATCAACTACTCATGCATCCTCTTCAGATATGAATGCTTACATTACATCTCCTCACATACCATGGGTATTAGATTCTGGTGCCTCATTATGACGTCCCTGGTTTCACACAATGCTACATTCCAAGGTGAACCTAAGGATGTCAAACCTGCCATTCACCCACACTGTGCAACAACACGTTTCACCATCACAGTAATATTTCTCTAGTGGAATCAATAATAAACAAGTGTAGGTACAAAATAGATGGAATAAAGGTAATAATACAATGAACATGATATAAAAAAAGAGATATCCGAATAAACATAATCATGTTTCAACTGAATAAAAGAGAGTACAACTAATGTCTAAATGAAAAGTACTGTTACGTCCCAATCTCTCGGCACATTTGCAGACAATCGAGTTAGAAGAGTTTTACCGACCTGATTTTAATGAAAACAGAACCTATAAAAGAAAAATCAGGACCATACACAAGCAGAGATAAACAAGACAACAAATTTGAAGAGTTATCTCATAATTGCAAAACAAGGATTCTATCATAACCAAAAAAAGGAGCTTCTGAACATTTGATGAAACATCAACCAAGTGCTTTCATTTCTGCAGCAAATCCTATAGAAATAGGGAAACACGCGGCAATCAGAGCCAAGTCACAACAAGCTTCTACCTTCAAATTAGAAATAATAGCCTAATTTCAAATATGAGAATACCTCAACAATCCTTTAAGCCTCAAAACATCTCATTTAAAGTTCCACGCTCAAACCTTGAGCTTTATAGATTAAAGCAACGATCAAACTAGTGTATAATAAAGCACTTGAATTGCCCAATGCCATAAGTACACATACTAACCCCACAATAATAAGAAGAGAAAAATTGATGAAATCCACACAACATATCCATTATTTTCCACATTAGCCTAGATACAAGGAAATCAATAATCTAAAAATAAAAATTACTAGTAGGAGGGAGGGGGGGGAATTTACCAGAAAGGTAACATTCCATCAAGAGATACACAAATACAGCTGGAGGCACATGCG
>BQKN01061244.1:55117-66027 GCA_022839385.1 Asparagus kiusianus | reverse complement strand
TCTTCATGTTTCCCTGAGATCCCCTTTTATAGCCCTTGAGAATTTTCCCATTGTCGTTGATGAGGCCGGAGAGATCGCCAATGTTACCGTTGTCGTTGACGAGATTTTCTCTCGGAGGAAAAGGAATAAGAGAGCGGAATCATCGGGATTTTTTTTAAAGCTCGGAGAAAGAAAGGAGGAGAGAGCGTTAAAACGGAGAAGGCGTTACAGAAGAAAGGATGATGAAGCGTTACAGATGAGAGGATAAGAATAGACATTATCCCCTCAAAATATCATATTTGCATAAAATTCATTAAAGAACTCAATCTTTTTTAATTAATTCCAACAATCCCCCCCCAAAAGATTGAGTTTTGGGGAATAAAAATAATAATAATAATAATAACAAAAACAATAATAATGGTAACAAAATATAGGTCGGGCAACCTCATATTATGAATTCGACAAATATAGCTTTCGGCTTTGAATCTTTGCTTAGTAACATTTGTCGCAATCTGAGGAGCATAATGGATTAGACCTTGAATTAGGCCCCTTTGATTAGAAATTAACAAAAGCACACATAATATGCATCCATTTATTGAGCGAGCGGGTTGGAGCGATAATGGCCATGCTCACAATAACCGCCTAATGAGAGTTACTAGGACTCAGCCCCATGTCCCTAACCGCGGCCGTCACGATTTCTCTCACGTAGGTAAGTCCTCCAAGGGTACTGTGACTGGATATTGCACCCCCACAAAGGTTGGACTTATTAAGAGTAGAACTCATCCTGCCCAGTCACATCATAAGAGCACTGTCACCATAGGAATGAGGGAGTAGCTAACATGGTGCAAGTCATAAATGCATCCAACACTACAAAAGGAGTATAACTCCGAAGGTCAGTGCTCCACACGAGATCACCAATCTAGCTTGTTTCTACCACATTGAACCTTTTTCATGAGAATAATTCATCAATCAAAGGTTGGGTTCCCGCTGTCAGTGAACTCTACTATGGGCTTAACCCCATTCCCCTCGATGATTCTAGGATTGCACTCCTAGATAGACCCTTTGTCAAGTGGTCTGCCAAATTTTTCTCTGACTTCACAAAATCCAAAGCAATATATTTTTCCATAAGGTTTTGCACAGATTTAAATCTTATCTGCAGATGTCTGTTCAACTTTTTATTGATGGTATTTTGTTTTAAAAGTTCTATAGTGGATCTGGAGTCTGTGTGAATAGATATAGGAGGAATAGGTCCAGACACAAAAGGGAGTTCAGATATAAGGTTTTTCAACCATTCAGCTTCTGAGCAGCAAGAATCTAAAGCTATAAGTTCAGACTTCATGGTACTTCTAGCAATCACTGTTTGTTTACAAGATTTCCAAGATATAGCAGCACCGCCAAGCATAAAAATAGATCCAGAAGTAGACTTCACATTGTCAGAATCAGTGACCCAGTTAGCATCACTATACCCTTCAATCACATCAGGGTATCCAAAATAAGTTAAACAATAGTTTGATGTACCTCTCAAATATCTAAAGACCCTGTCTAATGCATTCCAGTGTTCATGACTTGGGTTACTAGTGTATCTACTTAGTCTACTTACTGCATAAACAATGTCAGGTCTGGTTCGATTTGTCACATAAAGAAGAGAGCTTATTAATTGTGAATATCTATGTTGGGATATAGGCTCACCATCATGTTTGTTCAAGGTGATTGAGGAATCATAAGGTGTACTCACAGGTTTGCACTTATGAAAATCAAATTTCTCTAACATTTTCTCTATACTATGGGATAGACTTAAAGAAATGCCTTTAGAAGTTTTGGAGATTTTGATTCCAAGAATCAAATCAGCTTCTCCAAGATCTTTCATGTCAAAATTCTTTGACAAATGATTTTTAGCTTCTAGAATGACTTCGATTGAAGTCCCAAAGATGAGAATATCATCTACATACAAACACAAGAAGACACAATCATTGAGAATAACTTTTGAGTAAACACATTTATCAAACTCATTGATAGAAAAACCATATTCTGTAATAATTTTGTTAAATTTTTGGTGTCATTGTTTAGGAGCTTGTTTAAGCCCATATAGAGATTTCATCAATTTGCATACCTTTTTTTCTTGACCTTTGGCTATGAACCCTTCCGGCTGATCCATATAAATCTCTTCTTCGAGATCACCATTTAAGAAAACAGTCTTAACATCCATTTGGTGAATAATCATCTTGTGAATAGAAGCTAAGGCTAGAAGAACACTAATAGTAGAAATCCTAGCTACAGGTGAGTATGTATCAAAATAATCAATACCATTTTTCTGAGTATACCCTTTTGCTACTAGTCTAGCTTTATATTTCTCAATGGTTCCATTGGGTCTTAATTTCTTCTTGAAAATCCATCTACAACCAATTGGTTTACATCCTGGAGGTAAGTCAGTTAAAACCCAAGTATTATTTTCTATAATAGATTTAATTTCACTATCTATGGCTTCTTTCCAAAAAGGAGCTTTAGAAGAATCCATGGCTTCTTGGTAGGTGTTCGGATCACCTTCAACCAAAAAGGTAAAGAACTCTTCTCCTAAGTTCTTTTCGATTCTTCCTCTCTTGCTTCTTCTGGGTTCTAGTTCTGTCGATTGTGGAGTACTAGAAGATGATGCAAATCTAGAAGGAAGTGTGCTAGAAGAGAGCTCACTAGGAATCCTAGTCTTGAAAGGGAATATATCTTCAAAATATATAGCATCTCTAGCCTCAATGATGGTGTCGTTGGTTATATCACTAATATCTGAGTTGACTACTAAAAAAACGGTTTGCATTGCTATCTAATGCATATCCAATAAATACAACATCTACAGTTTTTGAACCAATTTTTCTCTTCTTAGGTTCAGGTATCCCTACCTTAGCTAGACATCCCCAAACCTTAAGATAATCTATTCTAGGTGTTCTACCCTTCCAAAGTTCATAGGGAGAGATATCAGATATTTTGTGAGGCACCCTATTAAGAATGTAGCAAGCAGATAGGAGTGCTTCACCCCCATAGGTTTTCAGGTGCTCCTGAGCTGAGAAGCATACAATTTACCATATCCATGAGAGTTCGATTCTTCCTTTTAGTAATTCCATTGGATTGCGGTGTGTAGGGAGCAGTCACCTCATGAATAATACATTGTTCTTGGTAATATTCGGTCATGTTATTTGAGGTATACTGGCCCCCCCCCCCCCGATCCGATCTTAGGATCTTGATTTTCTTCTCAATTTGATTCTCAGCTTCTGCTTTATATATCTTAAACTTTTCTAAGACTTCATCTTTAGTTTTAAGAAGGTAAGTATAACAATACGTTGAATAATCATCTATGAATGTTACAAAGTATCTTCTTCCACCCCTAGTAAGAATTCTGTTTGAATCGCAAACATCACTATGAATGAGTTCTAGAGGTTTAGAATCTCTATGAATAGAGAGAAAAGGTTTTCTAACGGTTTTAGCTTGAACACATATCTCACACTTAGAAGGTGGATCTATCCTGGTTTTGGGTATCAAGTTCAAGGATGTCATTTTTCTAATGGTTCCATAGTTTATGTGTCCTAACCTTCCATGCCATTTGTCACAAGATTCAACATTTAAGATTATGGAAGAAGAACTTTTATTATCAAAAGGTCTTATTACATTCAACTTAAAAAGACCATCACAAACAAAACCTTTACCAATGAATATATCATTCTTGGTAATTACAAACTTATTTGACTCTTTGACAATTCTAAATCCAACTTTCAATAAGGCAGATTCACTAATTAGGTTTCTTCTAAGTAATGGTACATGTAGGACATTGTGGAGATACAAAATCTTTCCGGAAGTCATCTTTAGGTCCACACATCCACTTCCCATTACTTGTCTAGTCGAGTCATCTGTTAGAATTACACTTCCTCCACTTGATTCCTGATAAGTTGAAAACCAAGAGCGGTTAGAAGAAATGTGAATATTTGCTCCAGAATCTAACCACCAGTCATCAGAAAAAGTGGTACAATTTACTACATAAGAAGAGGAAGCTAACCTAAAGGAGTCTGAGTTATTTTCTACCATGTTGACCCTATGACTTGCTTCTTCACCCTTTCCGCCTACAGGAGTCTTGATAGGAGCTTTCTTTCGGTAGTAGCACTGAGTCGAAAGATGATTGGTTCTCCCACAGACATAGCAAAATTTAGTCTCAGACTTTTGGCTAAAAGGTTTGTGGTTTCTAGAGATATTGGGATGTTGGTTAGGACGATGGGAATGATTCTTCTTCTTGAAATTCTTGCCCTTGTGTTTGTTATTTGGATTTCTAAAGTTCTTATGCTTTTCTTCCACTAGGTTCACTTTTGCTTTCATTTCATTTTTTGGTTTGGAGTTTTGCCTATGTTGATCCTCTATCCTAATACCTTTGAGGGCTTGCACAAGAGTCAAGTCACTTTGTTGATGACGGAGATCTTTAGCAAAGTCAGACCAAGAAGAAGGAAGTTTATCAATAAGACTAGATACCTTATATTCTTCAGAAAAAGTATTTCCTTTCGACTGAAGGTATCGGATGTAGTCTTGAAATTCATGAAGCTGATCATTGATGGGTTTACTATCTACCATAACAAACTTATTAAAGGAGGAGGAGGAGGAGAAACGTTCTATACCAGCATCATCTAAACCATATTCAGACTCTAGTGCTGCCCACAATTCTTTTGCATCTTTATACTCATAATAAATGTCATACAATTTGTCTGAAAGAGCACTAAGGATTCGGTTGTAACAATGAAAGTTTATTTCCTCAGGAGATTTGGAAATTCCGGATGATGTAGTAGGTGAGGAGGTAGGTTCAGCTTGTGATGACGAAGAGGGCGTAGGTGTTGATAGAGAAAAGACAGAGTCAATAGCAGAAATAAGTCCTAAAGTTGTAAGCCAATATTTTATCTGATTAGCGCACCGTTTGTAGTTCAAACCGGTGAACTTCTTAGGTTTGGCGGATTTAGATAGATCGGAACTAGCCATAAAGCCTGAAATAAAATTGCTAGTCTTTGTAATTCAAAGATCTGAGAAAAGAATTGTTCGTGAGATATTAACTTGGTACTATATGACAATGACTAACAAACTTAAAAAAATAGAGAGAGATACAAAATTGCTTTGCAATACAATATCAAATGAATGACACTATGACAGAATATGAAATAATTTATAACCTTTAAATATAGGTTGCTTCACAACAGAGTTTTAGAAGTATGCATTGAAAGTTATGATGAAACTTTAACTACAGATACTAAAGATCACAAAGCAATTCAAGTTACTTAATTCTAATAATCAAATATTCAAGGATCTGCTTAAAGGCTTGGTTTAAAGGATTTGTCGGACTAGGCAAATATAAAATTTAAGGACACAGATACTTGGAAACCTTTAAAACTAGCACACTAACAGACAAATACTATTAGGTTAGTTGTTTTTGAATAAATTATGTAGTAGGTAAATAAAGGCAAAGGCACATGCACCACAGTTAATTATCTTAGAGAATATAAAACTTATACAGCATGTGAATGATATGTGGCAGAAAACAGAGACCAAAAGTTAGAGGTTGCGAACAAATACTTAAAAAAAATTATCAGAGATCCTTTGAAGAAAATTACTAAAGCAGAGGTTAACTTCTAATAATTTGATACAACAAACTAGAGATGAGAGGTCACTGAAAACAAACAAATACAGTAATAAGGGAGAATTGCAGATGATTGTTTACAATAGAAGTAAATATATAGAATTTAGAATTCCGACTATTGTTCTAGACTGTTATTAAAATCACTGCAAATAATAAAAAGGAAAATAGAAAGTTAGAAATGCAGGCCTGAGAAGTGGTAATCGTGTGATCACTGCCCTAGAACAATAGTCGTCGCCTTCGCAGAGACGATTTGATGCGACCACGCCTAGCGGTAAGAACCCCCGAGAAAGCCGGCACCAAAGTTTACTGCGAAACTTTGATCTCTGCTCAATGGATGTTTTTGCCCGAAAATTGAAATCAGAAATCAAATATTGTAGAGAATAAGAGGGAGATTAGGGATTGCTCACTGTTTATCTTTTCTTTCTTCTATTCTTCATGTTTCCCTGAGATCCCCTTTTATAGCCCTTGAGAATTTTCACGTTGTCGTTGATGAGGCCGGAGAGATCGCCAATGTTACCGTTGTTGTTGACGAGATTTTCTCTCGAAGGAAAAGGAATAAGGGCCTATTCGTTTGTTTTCTAAAACCCAAGAAATGGAAATGGAAAAGGTGGAAATCTCAAAATAATCCATTTCTTCCATTTCCATCCCTAAAACTCATCCACAACATCCAATAAAATATTATTTTCATCCAACAACTCATCCACCACATCTAATAAAATATTATTTTCATCTAACAACTCATCCATCACATCTAATAAAATATTATTTTCATCCAAACATCACTCAACTCATCTCTTTTCATCATTTCAAATCACTCACATCATCGAATAAAATATTATAACAATTCACCCCATCTCATTAACATTTTATTTCTTCCATTTCATCCTAAAAAGTTGTGAAAACACATTTCTTAATCTTTCTTCACATCACCCAATAATACAATGACAACTCATCTCATCTCATTTCATTTCTTATTTTTAAGAATGAACCGAATAAAAGAAAACAAGAAAACTACAGGAAATAGGTTTCTTATAATTCATTTCCTTATTTTTTTTCGCCAACCGAACAACATCAAAACTAGTTTTCTTAAAAAATCACTCACATCATCCAATAATAATGTGACAACTCATCTCATCTCATCTCCATTTCTTTGATTTCCTTTTTTTTAGCCAACCAAACAAGTCAAAAACCTATTTTTCTTAGAAATCGTTTTCTATTTCTTTGATTTCCCATTGTTTTAAGGCAAACGAACAGGCCCTAAGAGAGCGGAATCATCGGGATTTTTTTTAAAGCTCGGAGAAAGAAAGAAGGAGAGAGCGTTAAAACGGAGAAGGCGTTACAGAAGAAAGGATGATGAAGCGTTACAGATGAGAGGATAAGAATAGACATTATGCAAATGTACCCCTCAAAATATCATATTTGCATAAAATTCATTAAAGAACTCAATCTTTTTTAATTAATTCCAACAATTTGCTCATTGGTATTCAAAGTATATGTTTTCTACTTTAATACCCTAAAAAAATTTTAACACTTTGATATCTTAAAGTTTTCACCTTTTTTACTTTTATATCTTAAGGTTTTTTCCTAACACTTTTGTGACAATACGTTTGTTACGAGATTTTTGCTACAATAAAGTTTATACCTTTCTAATTTTGATAACCTAAAGTTTTGTTCTAAATAGTTTGACATCCAAACTTCACAGTATCAAAGTAATTAAAAAAAAGTTGTGAACTTTGAGGTATCAAAGTTAAAAGATGTGGAATCTTTAAGGTATGAACGTTAAAAAATATGTAAATTTTGGAGTATCAATGTATAAAAAATTAGGATATCAAAGGTTAAAAAAGTGTCAACTTTAGAGAGCCAATTTGCAAATAATCCTTCAAAGAAAAGTTGTAGGTATTTTGGTCCTTGAGGGACTAAAATGTAATAAATTATGATTTGAGGGACTAAGAGGTAATTTTATATACGTGAAGGACTATTTGGATTTACTGAAGATCGAGGGACAAGTTCTGAATAACCCTTTATGATATTAGCCCCTCGCATCTTCAATAACTACATTTCAGTCCCTCAAACCTTTGAAAAATTGCTCTCAAATACTAAATGTGTCGATTGACAAATGGTTAAGTGAGGGGTTAAGGAGACATAACCCCTTCTTAACCCACCAAAAATAAAAATCTATAGAATGATTAAAGTGAGTAAACCCTCCATAATTTACCAAACGTAAAAAATTACAGAAGAGTTAAGCTAACCCCTCTAGAGAAATTAAAATGAGTAAACACCTTAAAAAGGAGGGGTGTAATAATACTCCTATTTAAAAGGATTAAGAGTTAACCCCTCTAATTATAATGAAAATAATCAAAATCCTTGTTATTCCTGTTGATGTCAAGTGATCACACAGTCAATTATAGGTGGTTGGATGAGTTTGTTTAGGGGCTGCTTCCTTCCCCGAATATCCGGTTCTAAGTTTTGCAGCTGGAACCTACATAGAGAACAGTTCGTGAGAGGACGGGACTTGGTTCCCCTATGATTCCTTCGACGATCAAGTCAGCTGATGAACTTAAGTGGGGAAAATGAAGAACTGCGTGTGTTCTTGTGTGCAGTATAGTTTTCAATAAAAGGATTCAGAATTCAGAACATTTTTTATGTTAGCATAGTACCTCCATATATATATCGATGGCATAAGGGTAGAATTGTCATTGTGGATGGCACACGATGGCGGTGAAGAAGTGTGGGCTGGTGGCTGCGTCAGCACCTACTTTATAGGTATCGGCTGGCGACTGGGAGAGAGATCACTTCAGCATTAAACGAGAAGCGATTGGAGGTAGGGCAGTGTCTACGTGGTCCGATGAGTCATGAAGGCTATCGGCGCTAGAGGCATGATGCGCTTGTCAAGCATTAATTATGATGTTGACACCTTGTTAGTGGGAAAGGCTCGAGGCAGAAGTTTGAAAGTACTCTGGTACCAAATGAAATTACCCTAGAGGAAGGGGAGAGTGAATAGGGTATATGCTAATCTAATCCGATATTAATGCCAATTTAAAAACTTATTAACTAAAATATCCTAACAAAGTGATATACACATGATATACGCAAGGATATGTAATTAAACAAAGGATGATATAAACATGAACACAAGAATATGAGAGATAGTGTGCAAATAGACAAACACAAACACAAAGCAAATGATCACGGAGTTCGGTCGATCCACGACCTACGTCTCCGCTCCTCAACCTTGAGGAGAATCTCCACTATCTCAAAAACAACTACACAATCGGTTTTCAATGCTCATCGATAACATTTACAATATCACACAATTGTCAATACACAATACACTCCTCTAAGTGTTGGCCTAGCCCGTGTCACCATTCCTCAAGTGCTCGGAATTACAATCTCTCCCTAGGATTTACAACCGACGCCACTCCTCTTAGAATTGACCTCGTCTCTCACCAACCACTCCTTTAAGTGTCCTTGTGTATTACAACATGTTCTCTCAACGATTAAGCACAAGTAAATAATTTGTTCTCTAAACAAGGATGGGAACGAAATTGTAAGCTCTCTCTCAATGAAACAACCCCACAACCCAAATGTATACAATATGTGAAATATTAAAGGTCAATGGTTGTGTGTGTAAGCAATGAATAAAATAAAATTTAACTCAAATCAATCTAGCATATATATATATAAAACAAAATAATAAATAGCTAGAAGATGAGTTAAGAAAACTTCTTCGAGATGTAAGTGTTGAGGATGAAAGCCTCAAGCTTGAAATTGAAACTCTTCTTTTGTGAAAACCTCTTCACATAAACAAACTTTTGATCTTTGAAAAATTGAAATAAACAGCCCAAAAACACTTGTAAAACTCTTAGGAAAAACCAAGGCAAAAGGGGTATTTATAGCCCCCAAAACCTAGATCATCAAAAACTAGTCGTTGGCTAGAAATACTCCATCAGTCGACTGACGGAAGTGCGTCGGTCGACTGAGAAAGTGACCTGTGGATGAGTTTGGCGGTTTCTAAAATTTTGCGTAGCTGGCTTTCTAAAATCAATTAAAAATAGAAAATCAACTCCAAAAATCATGAAATTTTGAGAAATATTTCTAATCATGTGGATAAACATGTTAGAGAAAGAATTTATAAAATAACACTTCTCGTTTGTGAGAAATCACTGTTTTAAAATAGATATTCTATATTCTAAAAATTACTGAAACACTTGATTTTGTAAAATCAATTTAACATAGTATATCAACTCCAAAAATAATAAAATTTTGGAAAATGTTTATAAACATGTAATAGAACATGTTACAAAAATAATCTCTCAAATTTAATTTCTTATTTGTGAAAATTTAGTTATTTTGTAAACTGTTCAATAATACGAAATCGTCAAACACTTGGTTTTTAATGAAATTCTTTCAAACAAGCTTGAAAATTCTTTTGATTGGATTTATAGACTTATGAAAAGATGTAAAATAGTATCACTAAGTCAATAATCCACAAATACATTATTTTCTCAAAACGATAAACATGTTATTTTCTCAAAATGATGCATAATGCGATAAATATGAAACATATGTGCAAGAATACGAATATATGTATTTGTTTCATATTTATATGGCTAAAACTCATCTTTTTAAAATATTTGTATGGCTAAACTTATCTTTTTGCAAAGTGAAACAACCAATGAAAGCCATATAATGAAACAACGTGTATGTGCGAATTTGAGCTTTAAGCATACCACATAAAGTAAACAACCTAGACTACAAAACTATACCCAAGCAAATGATCTCGTGACGCTTGTGTTAGGTCTCATGTTATGAGCCTACATCTTCTAATCTTGTTTTGATAATTACAAATAATTTATAATGTTGTTTGTCTAGTGTTTGTGTTTCTTATTAGGTATTCTAGACAAACAACGTTGTTGGGGGATGGATGGAATAGAGCTTTCACGATCATATCCATTGGAGGATGGAAGGAAATTGTGGAGTGAAGTAAATGCATTCAAGTTAAATATTCAAGTTCAAGCTTCATCCACAAAGTTTACCAAGAAGAGCTTCGTTGAAGATCAAGATAGCTTGGGTAATCTAGTTTAGGAGTTTATATTATGTGTGTTGATACTTTAAGCTCAATCATATATACACACACGTATTTGGTTTTTATATATATAGTTATATATATATACACAAGTTTTGGTTTTTGGCTCTCAAGTTTAAATATGAAACACACACACACACACACACACACACACACACACACACACACACACACACACACACACACACACACATA
>BQKN01061244.1:0-42745 GCA_022839385.1 Asparagus kiusianus | reverse complement strand
AAATTGACACAGGATCAATTAGAACACTTGAAGCAAGCCCTAAATCGGAAAACAATTGACCTATTGTTGAATTAGAACAAAAATTAGATGATGGCGAATTAGAAACAAATTCAATGAAATTATTCTTTAAAATTAAACCAAAATGAAGCAAAGATTCTAACCAATTCCCAAAAACTTTGAAGAACGGAGGATACGGTGAACGGTGAAGCGTCGATGATGACGAAGAGAAAGCGTTGATGATGACTGAGAAGAACTGAGAAATCATCTTTCAAAGCTGGTGGAGGTAACAGAAGATCGGAGGAGATGACGTAACCGATGAATTGAAAGGATGAGGGCGTAACCGATGAATTGAAAGGAGGAGGAATAGAGGCGTAACCGATGAAAGGCTAAATTGGTTTATGAATTCAGGATATGTTTGGTAATTAAATTTGGTGGAAGGCTATTTTGGGGAGAGAAAAGTTTTTCATGAACTCCCTCTTTAAATGGGTATATATCATTTGGGCAAGAATGATTGTTATATATATATATCATCACAAAAGCTTTTGCAAAGTTCTCAAGATATATATATATAACAAACATTCATTCTTGTCCCAATGGTAACAAAATAAGGATCCAAAAAAGGCGTCATTCGAAAAATTTTATGGAAGAAAGTCCATGAAAGAAAATCATGTGCTTATATGTATGGGGATAATGAACGTAAATCAAGAAAGGATATTTCTTGAAAGTAAATTATAAATTTAAAAAATTCAAATGAAAAACAAATCATGAAAAATCAAAAAATCACATAAACATTCAAACATGAATCATGATTAAAAAGCACAAACAAACTTGCAAACTTTGTTTTAAACTTTTCTTGGTTTTTATTAGCAAATGAAACCTGAGAGCTATTTATAGGCTCATCAGTCAACCAATGAGGTTTGAGCAGCGATAGGGAAAGGCTCCCCCTAACAATGAAATCCAATGTCCTTGGGTTATGAACCCTTTTGGGCGCATTTAGTGCACGTAATCGGTCATAGCAATAATTATGCAAATGATCATTCCTATTGCAATAAGTGCAATGGAATAGATTCATTTGTTTATGTTGATCATGAAATTGTGCATGATGGACATTTGAAAATAAGGATGGTCTTTTTAAATCATTTTGCAAATGTGAAACTTTTCTTAAATCAAAACAAAATTTGGTCAAATGACCAAAATGACCACAATAATCACATGTATACACATGAGCATGCTTATGATAAATTTTGTGTGCATGTGTATGTGTGTGTGATGATGACGAAACTTGATGAGATGCACAAGGAGCAATATGATTGTTAATTGTGGGTTTTTGTGCATCATAGCAAAATTTAGCAATATGGCCTTTTTAGCCGCAAATAGAACACTTATAAATTTTGCTATACATATGTGCATAGTGAGTGCGAGTTTTGGAAGTATTGACACGAGACTTTGTACACAAGTCCATAAGTTTCTTATTATTGTTAATGCATTTAGTTAATGTTGAATCTAGAGATGAAATGTTGTTTTTCATGTTATTCAACTCATCATTTGGTACAATCACATTGACATTAGAAGTAGAGAAAACATGATTATTCTTGAAAGAATCAAATTCATTTCTAATAGCTACTACTTCTAATAACGCATTATTCTTATCATGAGATAAGCTACAATTTTTGAATTCAAATCATCATTATCCAATTTTAACTTATCATTGTTTTCTTTAAAAATTTCATTTTCCTTGACAATGATGTCAAATTTGGATTCTAGCTTCTCATGATCAAATTTCAAAACAACATGCTTGCTTTTTAAATCTTCAAAATTATGATGCAACTTGTTATATGATGTGACGCCCCTAAGTTCACACAAGGCTGCAGTCCAAGGTGAATCTAAGGATGTCAAACATGTCATGCACCAACTGTTGACCCTATAGTTTTGATGATGATTTGACAAACAATTTATTACTAATAAGTTTTCTAGTGTTTTTGTGTTTATACTCTCTTTTTAGGTATTTCTACACACGTCAATCAGTGTTAAAGATTCAAGTTCATTTGCGTGGATTTACCTCGGTATATATATGTTTAGTACACTTACACATATTGTATGATTATGTCTAAGCTCAATATATGTACACGTAACACATATTTTTTGATGTTTTCTATCATATATATGATTTATCATCAAACGCTGTTACAATATTTTTCTTTTCATGTTTACAACTCTTTAATATTTCTTTATATGCATAGAATATATGCATAACATATATAAACATATTTACAAGTTCTATGTTAACTTTCACTTTCATATAAAAACAGGTTTTCTAAGCATTTTTCAAAAACGGGTAATTTTCACAAACAAAAATTGATTTTCCAGAAATTCTTTTTCAAACATGTTTATTTTATCATTTAGAAACTTTCCCCAAAGTTTCATTATTTTTGAACTTGATTTGATATTTTTTCTGGATTTTCAAACTAGCCCCAAAACCTGAATTTTTACATATATCAGAATTCGGTCGACCGGTACGGTCGACCGACAGGTGTTCTGTTTTCTGAGAATTTTTTCCAGAGTTTTCGGTCGATCGGAATTTACATCGGACGACCGAAATTTCCAATTCGGTCGATCGAAATTTCCGTCGGTCGACCACCAGCTTTAATTCTCTGTTTTCTGGGTTTTTGAACTAAGCGGTCGACCGGACCGGTCGACCGCCGAGTTGTCAGAATGAGCCTAACGGCTAGTTTTTTTTAAATGGGCTTTTTGGTCCTTTACCTATTTCTAGCTGTTGTTTTGGGGTGCTATATATACCTCATTGCTGCTCTTCCTCTCTACTAACTAAGAAATCCAAGTTTGTTGTTTAACAAAATATTAATCGCGTTTAAGAGCTGTTTAAGAGTTGGTTTCGCTAATCAGTTTTTCAAGAGAGGGTTTCTACAACAAGAAGAGGCTTTCAAATCTTATTGAGATCACCATTTCCTCAGCTCCTCTTGTTCATTGAGAAGTTTTCTAAACTCTTTCCTATATAGCTTATTATTTCACTTTCATTTGATTAAGCTATATTCATTGAGTTATATTTATTGAGTTTCATTCACTATTATCACACACACTTATTGAGCTTGATATTCTCATATTATATATTATGGGTTGTAGTGTGGGATTTAGTGAGTGTGAGCTTCATTGAGTTCTCATTTGCTATTTGAGAACAAATTCTTGTATTGAACCTTTATTTGTGAGATTCGCTTGTAACACACTTATACACCAAGAGAAGTGTGAGGAGAGAGAGACGGGGTCAAATCCAATAGGAGTGGCGTCGATTGACTAACCTAGGGAGAGGTTGTAATCGAGCACTTGAGGAGGAGGACACGGGCTAGGTTCCTACACTTAGTGTGTAAAGTGTGATTGTTGAGTGATTGTGTAGTGTGAGAGTTTTTCGGTGAACTTGTAAACCGAGTGTGTAGAAGTTCCAGCTTCCAAACCGGATTGTGATAGTGGATATCTCCTCGAGGTGAGGAGCGGGGACGTAGGTCGTGGGGACCGAACCTCGTGAACATATCGTGTGTTTGTGTTTTGTTTGGCGTACATATTATTCATCTTTACTGTTCATATTCATATCATATTTTTTCTTACAAGAACAAATTGATCAACATAATATTAATTGGTATTAATTGGGATTAGATTAGCATAAGACCCTAATCACCCCCCCCCCCTCTAGGGTCTAACAATTGGTATCAGAGCTTGGTGCTCTTTGATTTAAGGTCTAATCATCTTAAGTTAAAGATCCAAGTTTTTGCATTTGTGCTAATCTAATTTTAATTACATTGTGCTTCTTGCATTTCATCCTTATGGATATGTATGATTCATCTTGTTTAGGATATACTATTAATGTTGCTCCTCGTTTGGATATTTTCCCCTATGCTCAATGGCGTATTAGATTCAAACTTTTTGTTCAATCTAATCAATTTGATTTGTGGGAAATTATTGAGGATGGCTATGTTGTTCCTATCTTGGAAAAATCCAAATGGTGTGATAACGATAAAAGATTGTTTAACATGAACAAGCTTTTGTTAGAATATTTGATTAGTGCCTTTCACTCATCGTTTTCTAACAAATTTGCTAATTTTGATAGTGCTCACGCTTTATGGAAATTTATTGAAGCACATGAAGGGAAATTGGAGGCTATTCAACAAGCATTGGAAAATCTCGCTTTGAGTCCTAAGGAAGCCTCTTCCCCATGTACATTACCACTAGGTGATAACCCTAGTGAGGTATGCGATAACGATGATATTCTTACTTTTGATGAACTTGCTCTTGAGTTTGAAAAATTACACAATTGCTATATTGATGTAAAGAGTAATTATGTTAATATGAAATCCATTCATGAAACACTAGCTACTAAGTTTAATTTTATTGCAAATGAAAATATAATTCTTAAAGAATGCAATAAAAATTTGAAAATTGAAAATGCTAGTTTGCTTCATGAAAAACGTGATGCTATGTTAGAAGTAGATAAGCTGAAATCTATGATGAGTAATCTTGTTTATCCTACTTCTAGTAGTAATGCTTGTATGCACAATGATGAGTTGAATCAAATGAGAAAAAGAATATCTACCTTAGATTCAACACTAAACACTTGTATTGCTAATAATAAAAAGCTTATGGACTTATGTGCAAAGTTCAATGTTAATTCTTCTAAGAAACCTATTCACTATGCACATATGTATGATAAAATTCACAAATGTTCTACTTGTGGTCTTAAAGGCCATTTAGCTCAATTTTGTCATAATGCACTAAAAATTGACAAGCCTATACATGATTGTGCATCCCATCAAGCTTCCTCATCACATACACATGTACACACACATAGTATAAATCATAAACATGCTCATGTGTATAAATGTGATTATTGTGGTCGTTTTGGTCATTTGGCCATGTTTTGTTTCGATTTGAAAAGAAATTCTCGTTTGTAAAATAATTACAAAGGAAAATCTATTTTTGCAAATGAACCACGTGTATTCCATTTCGGTCAACGTAAACCATTCAAACCTCTACATTGCACAAATTGCAATCGTATGGGTCACGTTTACAATTTTTGCTTTGATCGTATCGGTGCACAAAATACGCTCAAACGGGTTCATAACCCTAGGGCCTTGGATTTAAATAATAGGGGTCATGTCCCAAGTTCTAGTGGTACCAAAATGATTTGGGTACCAAAAAGACTTTTATACTATTTCTTTTGTTTTTGATGGTTTGATTTGTTTTATTTTAAATAATTGAGTTTTGAGCTTTTAATGAGAAATTATACTCTTTGTACCAAAATAAATTAATTATATATATTTTTTAATTAAAACACTTATATATATCTTATAAAACTTTTAGTAGATTGTAAAACAAATTTCCAAAAGGTTTATGTTGAAAAATATCTCAAAAACCATCTTTCCTTTTTACCTGCCCTTTTACCTTCCCTCGGTCGACCGACCCGGTCGACCAACGATCTTTCTGTAATTGATCCGGTCGACCGCGTTGGTTGACCGAATTAAATCTCTGGAGCGACTGTGTTTTCTTTATCGGGTTTTTGGTTTTGTTATTGGATTCTGCTTTTAAACCCGAACTCTACATCACCATTAAATCTTCATCTACTCAATCCCAGCCTTTGCTCCCTTTCTCAAAACACCCGACCCTTCTTTCTTCCTCCCATTCTGAAATCGCAGACCTAGGGTTTTAGTTTCTCGAAGGTTTCTATTTTCGGTCGCCCGCTTCGATTCAACTGTTGCTACTTTCAGTCGTTTCTCATCAGTTTTTGTGGGTAATTTCTTTCTTTATCTTTTGATTTCTGAGTTCTTATGTTTAGTTTCTCATCTAGGGTTTTAGTTTTAGGGCATTTTGTTAATTTGCTCTAAATTTGTTTTTGTTTACAGGAAATTGAAAATTTTCTTTTATCTATTCTAAACCCTAACTTATCATGCCTCCCAAGCCCTCCAAAAAGAGATCCAAACCTGAATCGAGTTCCTCCTCTATTAATGCTTCACATTATGAGGATTATCTGATTATTAAATCTCTTGTTAGGAAGTATAGGGAACTGTGTAAACTGAAAATTCTCCCAACTAGGTATATCAAGTATCCTGAGCTATTCATGTATGACACTCAGTCTATTCTTCGTAATGTTGGGTTAGATAAACTGCTAGATGAGGCATATAAAGTTCCTTTCTATCCTTTTTTAGTTTATCTATTTTATGCAAATTTGTCCACATCATCCTCTGCTGATGGTAGTTTGACCATCATTTCCCCTGTTAAAAATATTGCAATATCCTTCTCTGCTAACGAACTTGCTGAGATTCTTGAAATCCCAACAAGTGACGTTGGTCTCATGTCCATTGAGCTTAGTGATCCTGCTGTCAACCAATTAATGTTTAAACCCGGTTTCTCATATCCTATGAACAACAGTTCACTTAATCCTGTTGCCAAACTCATTACAAAAATTGTTGCTCAAAACTTGATTCCTAAGACCGGTAGTTTTGATCACTTTGCTTCTGATAAGATTAATGCTGTTTATGCCATTTTCGCCAAAATCAAAGTTGATTGGGCTACTGTCTTTGTCAATAACATGGCATCAAAGCATACCAAGTTTCTACCCTTTGGCTCCTTTCTCACCCTCATCTTCAAACACTTCAATGTTGACCTTACAAATGAACCCAAGATTGAATCTAGGAGAGATTTCTTTGATAAGGTCTCTCTTTCTAGAATGCAGATGGCCATTGACTCCACTCCTTCATCATCTTCTCGCTCACGTCCTAGAGCCTCTACTTCTTCCACTTCTGATATTTGTGACCGTCTTGATCGCCTTGAGACTCAAGTCTCATCTATTCAGAAGGATGTTAGGACTATTCTTTCATACCAGCGTCAGTCTCTCGGGATCCCTTCTAATTCTGAGTCTGATTCTGGTGAGGATTCTGCTGATGGCTCAGGTGGTGATGGTGATGGTGATGGTGATGATGATGGTAGTGGTGATGATGATGTTGGTGGAGGTGATGACTGATTTGAGTTTCTTTATGTGATGGTTATCTTTGTTTTTGATGTTCTCTTTTGGTTTGTAAAACTTGATAACTCTGTTTTATTTGTGTGTAATAACTCTATGATACTTTGTGGAACAAACTATGTATGGTCTTGTGTGACTTTTTATGTATGATTTACTATCTTGTGAACGAATCCATGTTTTATGCAAAACTATATTGCTTCTAATGCTTATGTGATTTTTTGTGGCCTATTGTGTTTAATTTTTTTTTTAAATCAATGCATTAACATTCATGATTTGATGTGTGGTAAATAAGTTGCTTATCATGAGTTCTTTGTACTGTTTAGGTTTTGTATATTTATGCAAATCTATGATGCTTAAATGATGATTTGTAATTACTTATGCTAGTTTATCATGTTATGATCAATGCATGGTTAAGACAATAATCATGTTTTGTTTATAGACATTGAGTTACTCGTATCTTTTATGCATATGTTTGATGGATAGTTGTTGGTTTAGCTCCTGTATGTGTGATCAGCAGATGTCATTCAGTCTATTTGACAGGGGGAGCCTTTGACATACTATTCTTTATTTTTTTCTATGCTTATAAGCAGGGGGAGCATTGC
The DNA here is from genome assembly GCA_022839385.1 of Asparagus kiusianus. Classification (NCBI taxonomy): domain Eukaryota; kingdom Viridiplantae; phylum Streptophyta; class Magnoliopsida; order Asparagales; family Asparagaceae; genus Asparagus; species Asparagus kiusianus. The sequence goes on along the minus strand of BQKN01061244.1, from coordinate 35,122 downwards.
TCCTATCTTTCATGTTTCCCTTTTTGATGTTGTCAAAGGGGGAGAAAATACCACATATAGCTTACAAATTGATTCCTTCAATTTGATTCTTTTATATATGGTCATGTATGATTTATTCTTGTTTCAGCTTATATGTGGGTTATCAATGTATATTTTATATTCATGTATAAATTGTTTGTCATCATCAAAAAGGGGGAGATTATTGACCCTATAGTTTTGATGATGATTTGACAAATAATTTATTACTAATAAGTTTTCTAGTGTTTTTGTGTTTATACTCTCTTTTCAGGTATTTCTACACACGTCAATCAGTGTTAAAGATTCAAGTTCATTTGCGTGGATTTACCTTGGTATATATATGTTTAGTACACTTACACATATTGTATGATTATGTCTAAGCTCAATATATGTACACGTAACACATATTTTTTGATGTTTTCTATCATATATATGATTTATCATCAAACACTGTTACAATATTTTTCTTTTCATGTTTACAACTCTTTAATATTTCTTTATATACATAGAATATATGCATAACATATATAAACATATTTACAAGTTCTATGTTAACTTTCACTTTCATATAAAAACAGGTTTTCTAAGCATTTTTCAAAAACGGGTAGTTTTCACAAACGAAAGTTTATTTTCCAGAAATTCTTTTTCAAACATGTTTATTTTATCATTTAGAAACTTTCCCCAAAGTTTCATTATTTTTGAACTTGATTTGATATTTTTTCTGGATTTTCAAACTAGCCCCAAAACCTGAATTTTTACATATATCAGAATTCAGTCGACCGGTACGGTCGACCGACAGGTGTTCTGTTTTCTGAGAATTTTTTCCAGAGTTTTTGGTCGACCGGAATTTACATCGGACGACCGAAATTTCCAATTCGGTCGACCGAAATTTCCATCGGTCGACCGCCAGCTTTAATTCTCTGTTTTCTGGGTTTTTGAACTAAGCGGTCGACCGGACCGGTCGACCGCCGAGTTGTCAGAATGAGCCTAACGGTTTTTTTTAAATGGGCTTTTTGGTCCTTTACCTATTTCTAGCTGTTGTTTTGGGGTGCTATATATACCTCATTGCTGCTCTTCCTCTCTACTAACTAAGAAATCCAAGTTTGTTGTTTAACAAAATATTAATCGCGTTTAAGAGCTGTTTAAGAGTTGGTTTCGCTAATCAATTTTTCAAGAGAGGGTTTCTACAATAAGAAGAGGCTTTCAAATCTTATTGAGATCACCATTTCCTCAGCTCCTCTTGTTCATTGAGAAGTTTTCTAAACTCTTTCCTATATAGCTTATTATTTCACTTTCATTTGATTAAGCTATATTCATTAAGTTATATTTATTGAGTTTCATTCACTATTATCACACACACTTATTGAGCTTGATATTCTCATATTATATATTGTGGGTTGTAGTGTGGGATTTAGTGAGTGTGAGCTTCATTGAGTTCTCATTTGCTATTTGAGAACAAATTCTTGTATTGAACCTTTATTTGTGAGATTCGCTTGTAACACACTTGTACACCGAGAGAAGTGTGAGGAGAGAGAGACGGGGTCAAATCCAATAGGAGTGGCGTCGATTGACTAACCTAGGGAGAGGTTGTAATCGAGCACTTGAGGAGGAGGACACGAGCTAGGTTCCTACACTTAGTGTGTAAAGTGTGATTGTTGAGTGATTGTGTAGTGTGAGAGTTTTTCGGTGAACTTGTAAACCGAGTGTGTAGAAGTTCCGGCTTCCAAATCGGATTGTGATAGTGGATATCTCCTCGAGGTGAGGAGCGGGGACGTAGGTCGTGGGGACCGAACCTCGTGAACATATCGTGTGTTTGTGTTTTGTTTGGCGTACATATTATTCATCTTTACTGTTCATATTCATATCATATTTTTTCTTGCAAGAACAAATTGATCAACATAATATTAATTGGTATTAATTGGGATTAGATTAGCATAAGACCCTAATCACCCCCCCTCTAGGTCTAACACCAACACCATGTAACAACACGTTTTACCATCATAGTCATTATCTCTCTAGTGAAATCAATCAACATGTGTATGTACAAAACATGCAAATGAATAAAACAGTAGTGTGATGAACATGATAACTACAGAAGAGATAACCAAATAATAATATCATGTCCCAACCGGCTAAAATGAAATACAATTGATAATGGACCAAATGTGAAATGTCTCATTACACAGAGTCGAATGAAATACTACTAAGACACTCAGACTTTACAACATGAAACATAACTCTAAATGTCTGAGAATAAACACTAACTACTGTGGAGCTCCGAAATAAACTACTAATAGAATATAAGATGAAAGCTAATATGCATCTCCATCAACATGCGACACTCCGTACGCCTGACTCGCTGCCTAAAAAGAGGGGAAACAACGAGCGTCAATGCGCTAGCAAGATCATCTCCACCGCCCCAGGGGGAAGGGGTAGGAGTATATAAGAAAATACAAGTTAGTACATATAGATATAAAAATCATCTATCCTGAACTAAGCAAAAATTGATATTTAGAGATCCACAACACGAGAATGGGTACGTCGAGCGAAATAATCCAAACAAGGAAACCCTCATGTATATACCTCGTATCTCAAATTGTGAATCGCTAAATACCAACTCTAGATCCTAAGAATGTAAATAGTAAATAAAAGAAACACTACAACTCCAAACCTCAATCATAATAAGTCATATCAAAACTCATACTACCCTCGGGTAGTTGGCGGAGTCATAAGAAAAATCATCTGATACTATCATCTTGCACAACACAGGTCATGTATGCCAATCTCAGTGTAATACCCTACTCTCGGGTAACAATATGGAAACATGAATGAAAACTGTATAAATCTCTACATGAAATAACGATACTATTGTAAGGCCATCACAATATCCTATGTTCCCACCTTACTCAATCGCTCTGCAGAAATAGGCATATCCCCCTTGTGACGCCCCTGAGTTCACACAAGGCTGCAGTCCAAGGTGAATCCAAGAATGTCAAACCTGCCATACACCAACACCGTGCAACAATAAGTTTCACCATCACATTTACTATCTTTCTAGTGGAATCAAACAACAGGTGTGGGTACAAAATAGGCAAAAGAATAAGAAAGTAATGCAATGAACAAGATATATACAGAAGAGATATCCAAATAATCATCATCGGGGCCATACTGAAATAGTATGAAATATTTCTGAAACTGGAACAAACATAATATGTCTCAATACAAAGAGTCAAATGAAATACTGTCACGCCCGCTTCCCAAAATACCAGGGAACCGGAACGTGAACAAGCCCGCGACGTATTAGATTGAGGAGAATAAATAAGAATAAATATTTCTTCTCAACCTAATACGCTAAGCGTCAAGAAATAAATGCAAAGGCACATGTCCCCGATCACAGATAGCGAGAATATAATAAACAACTCAGAATAGAAAAGAGCCATATCATAAATGGAATATCATCCAAGACACAGAGTTTGGGTTAAACATGCCCTTATTACAAAACAGTCCAACTAAAAATATAAAAATACATAATCCAACAGAATAAGAGCAAGTACTGTAAAAATAACTAAATCTCTCAAAAGGCTAAGAAAGATAAATACTACATAAGTAATCTAATATCTATCAGCAACTACAGAAAAGAAACGACTAAGCTCCCGCTTGCTCTGCTGTTCCATCTGGAATACGCTCCGGCTGCAAGATATCTCCATATTATACATGTCCATACTCTAAATCTGACGTACACCAGAGAAAACAGGTGTACGTTAGCGTTCTTGGCACACGACAAGACCCCACAAGGGAAAAATAGGAACGGTCGAACGACCAATGCAAAAACAACAATAATAATAATAGAAACATGCTACTAGAATACTAATAATCTAAATGCAATCTATCACTAAAATATAATAATCAGAAGAAATCCAAGAAAATCAACCAAGTAACAAGTTGATCATGCAGCTAGCGATCAGAATAATCATCCAAGTAACATGGTCATACAACTAGATGAAATAAATACTTAAAAATCTACAACAAGAAACGTAGTACGTCGAGCGAAATAATCCAAGCAAGGAAACCCTCATATATATACCATATGTCTTAAATTGTAGATAATTAAATATTAATCCCGATCTATGTATGAAAAGAAATACAACTGGCCTACATCTCACAAGAATCCAAAATCACCTTAAATAACAATGTCATGTAACTAGCCATTCTATAACAGGTCACTGGTCCATATCTTACATAGAGTCATCGTTCATATTATCGGATAATTGACTGCTCATAAATCCCCTACGTGCATCCAATACAGCTACACAAACTCGGTCAGAGGACTACACGCAATCCGTTCTCAGCCTGGTCCGGACTCAAGCTAAACTCGGGTGAATATCAAACTCACGGACCAAAGTGACTACACAAACTTCACTTTGACCCAACAAACCAGCCCCAGTGCTACACAAACTCACTGGTACGAGCCTGGAAGATACATCAACTGCCACATCTGAACACATGAACAAAGACTTTCCCATCCCAACTCTTCTTGTTTTTCTAAGTCAACACTCAAGACCTATAATAGAATTCTGGTTCACCCCCTAATTTAGTCAACGCACACACACATGTCACTAAGTCTTGTTCATAACGCACAAGGCCACTAAATCATGAACTACAAAGAGTTCTCAATCACAATAAGAAATAATAAATGAAACAACCAATCATGTACAATGGTGTCATAGCATACCACGTAATTAAAATAAGAATCATGGAATCGACGATTGTTTTGCACATAAAATGTCGCAGTCAACAACCATCAATCACACGATCATAAACTAAATTAATTCAAAATAAATAATTCTTTTGCAAAATAAATAATTCTTTTGCAAAATAAATTCCTTTAAAATTGTCCCTCACCATAATTATTCTAAAAATAGTATCTTAAAATAATAACTTCATAAATTCAAATTTACAAGATAAATTCTCATTATTTCAAAATAGTCTATTTTCCCAAAATAAATTCAAAAAATTATAATTATTCTAAAATAACCCCGTTGTTAAAATAATTCTTTAATCTATTATAATTATTCTGAAAATACTATTTATCACATAATTATTATTTAATCACAAATTAACATAAGTAGATAAATTCACAATTTTATCAACAAGCCCACGCAAATAATTATTAACAGATCTAAAATTACAGATAATTCATAATAAATACAAAAATTCAGATCTGAGCAAGTGAGATCTTGCCAACGAGATTTCGTTGATAGATCGACATTGACGTGCGAGTCCGCAGCGAGCGAAGGAGGGCTGCTGGAGACTGTCGGGGCTGCGGCTGGGTGTTGAGACAGTTGTCGAGGCTAACGGGGCGGAGCAGCGGGGGGAAGGGCTGAGCGGCGGGCCTGAGGGGCGTCGAGGGGCTGCTGGGGTTCGTGGAGGCGGCGGCTCAAGCGGGGTTTCGGGATGGCGGCGGATCTGTAAGAGGCGACGGGTGGCGTTTGAGGCAGTGAAGGAGGACGGCGTCGACGGCGAGGTGTCGGGCGATTAGGGGTTGAAGGAGGTGGTGCTAAGGTGCTTGGCGGCGTGTGGTCGGAGAGGGAGGCAGTGTTGGGGGCGAAGGGGGAGGTTGAGGAAGGCTGTGGGTGATGAAGGAGAGGGAGAGAGAACGAAGAGAGAGAAGGGGAGGTCTGAGTTCTTGGGTTGAGAGAGAGAGAAGAGGTCGTGGCAGCGTGAAAGAGAACGAGGGGAAGAGAGAGAAAAGATGAGGTGGGCTTCACGTTAAATGAAGGAGGAGGAAAATAACCGAAAAAAATATATATATTTATATATTTATAAATTATTATTTTTATATATATATATATATATATATATATATATATATATAAGGAATTAGGGTTAGGTTATTAACAAAAATAATTAAAATAATAATTAATTGCATATTAAATTAAATAATTATAGAAAAATTATCTATACAATAAAACGTACAATACTAATACAACATATAATACGCAATAGTAGTAATAATACAATAAATTATACAATTAAATGATAATAATAAATTTAAAAAATATAATTACTTAAATTTAAAATCAAATAATTATGGGAAAATTATCTATATAATAAAACATACCAGTTATACTAATACAATAGATAATATGCAATAGTAGTAATAATACAACAAATTGTACAATTAAACAAGAATAATTAATAAAAAATATAATTACTTACATTTAAAATCAAATAATTATAGAAAAATTATCTATATAATAAAACGTACCAGTTATACTAATACAACAGATAATATGCAATAATAGTAATAATACAACAAATTGTACAAAATAATACGTAATAATAATACAACGTATTATACAAAATAATACGTAATAGTAAAAATAATATAACGTATTATTCAAAATGATACGTAATAGTATCGATAACACAGCGGATTAATTCCAAAAATTTTTACTGCACTAAGTTAATTTATAGATATCAAAATCATTTAAATAAATATAAAATTAGACTTTTAAATCGTAGAAAATTCTAGAAAATCGAGAAAATACAAATACTCTTTTTTAAAAAAAAATTGAATATTTTAAAATACCAAAAAAATTATTTTAATTAGTATCAAAATTCACGGTCATTACAAATACTATAAGGCACTCAACCTTTACAATATAAAACACAAACTCTAAATGCATGCGAACAAACACTAACTACTGTGAAGCATGAAATAAACCACTAATATAATATAAGATAGAAGCTAATGTGCATCTCCATCAACCTGTGACTCTCAGTGCGCCTGACTCGCTGCCTGAAAAGAGGAGAAACAACGAGCGTCAATGCGCTAGCGAGATCATCTCCACCGCTCCTAGGGGGGTAGGAGTATATCAGAAAATACAAGTTAGTACATATAGATATAAAAATCATCTATCCTGAACTAAGAGATCTACAACACGAGAATAGGTACGTCGAGCGAAATAATCCAAACAAGGAAACCCTCATGTATATACCTCGTATCTCAAATTATGAATCGCTAAATATCAATTCCAAACTAAGAATAAATATCTAAGTGGGATTAATAATTAGAAACCCACAACACGAGACTAGTACGTCGAGTGAAATAATCCAAACAAAGAAACCCTCATGTATATATCATATGTCTCAAGTTGTGAATCGCTAACTACCAACTCCAATCCTATGAATGGGAAACAAATAATAAAAGAAATACTATAGCTCCAAACCTTAACCATAATAAGTCATGTCAAATCTCATACTACCCTCAGGTAGTTGGCGCAGTCATAAGGAAGAACCATCCGATACAATCATCTCACATAGAACAAATCATATATGCTAATCTCAGTGTAATACCCTACTCTCGGGTAACAATATGGAAACATGAATGCAAGTTGTACGAATCTCTACATGAAATAACGATACTATTGTAAGGCCATCACAATATCCTGTGCTTATCACCTTACTCAATCGCTGTGCGGAGATAGGTAAATCACCCTATTTCGTATGATGCATAACAGATGATCGCCAAGCGGAGTATAGACATATTAGCCCAATCCCAATACCATGATCATCCTAGAGTGTGGTCCATCTGCAGTCTCATTGCGGTATACTGACTAACCCACTAGCATCCACAACTATCATGAAATGTAATATGCATGTCAAACTCTAACATGTCTAACACAACACACATACATACATACATACATACATACATACATATATATATATATATATATATCTATATATATATATATATATATATATATATATATATATATATATATATTACACACTTCAGCGTCTCGTGCGAACGTTACTTGATACGTGTATCCTAGTGTCAAGGCACGTGTCTCGATGTGCGGGCCTATACTTCATGTTCATGATCATCTCACGTGTCCAAACAACCAACATAAACAACACATCACAAACCAGTCAACCGAAATATCCCTTCGTTCGACTGACAACACATGCACAAACAAAAGTGTGCGGGTATGACCTGATCGGTCGACCGACTCTAGGTTTTTGGTCGACCGGCCAGAGTCAAACCGCCAAGTTTTTGAAATTGGTTCGGGTGTCAAGGGTTTGCTTCTATCTCATAAAATTGATAAATTTCAGATAACACAACTATAAAATCTTGTTTAATGTATTAGGGTTCACTTTGCTACATGAAACATAATTATTATATCTAGTTGAATAATTACAACCCTAACATGTTCGTGTTTGTCAAAATCATCATGAAAACCATTAAATCTCTACAAAAACTCAGATTTAAAGTTATTTCAGATCTGAAATACAAATTAAAGAACTCATTTCTAACTTTTTAAAACACAAAGATTGAATCTTTGTATCATATACTTTAAAAGAACTATCTTTATACTTAAACTAGGTTTTAAGTGTTGGCCTTCTTGTTTTGATGATGTTTAACAAATAATTTACTACTAATGTTGTTTGCCTAGTATTTGGTTTTCTTATTTATTATAGACAAACAACGTAGTTGGAGGATGGATGGAATAGAGCTTCAACGATCATATCCAAAGGAGGTTGGCGGAATGTCGGTGAAGCCTTGCAATTCAAAGTTAAAGATCAAGTTCAAGCTTCATCCGCATGTGTACCAAGTCGAGCTTATTGCAGATCAAGATCATAGCTTGGGTAAATTAGTTTTAGGTTTTATATTATGTGTGTTAGTACTTTAAGCTCAATCATATACACACATACACGCTTTGGTTTTGGTTTTGTATATATACAGTTATATATATATACATATATGTTTTTGGTTTAATAGCTTTCGAGTTTATATATGAAACAAATGAATAGAATTGGAAAATACTATTTTGTTTCATGTTTATATGCCTATATATGATTTCATCTTTAACAAGCCTATATTTAATGAAATCATATTTAGTGTTTTTGAAATCATTGCATAGAATATGCAATTTTGTGAAAATTCTATATTCTTAGTTTTTGGACTTAACAATAATCATATACATATTTTATTAAGTCTATATAATCATTGTGCAAAGTTTCAAAACATGGTTTAGCCAAAATATCAAATTTCACATGTTTATATTTTCGTGTTTTGAACTATTTTGCAAAATGATGATTTTTCACAAATGGGAAATGCAATTTAGAAAATTCTTTTTTTAACATGTTCATTTACATGATTATATACATTTTCCAAAGTTTCATAATTTTTGAACTTCATTTGTTATTTTTAACAATTTTCCAAAGTCTCAAAAATCAACTTTAAAAACCCAGTTTTCACATATCAGTTTTCGGTCGACCGCACCGGTCGACCGCACCGGTCGACCGCTCATGTTTCCTTTGCTTAGTGGCCGACATAGAGTTTGTCGGTCGACCGGTCCGGTCGACCGAGAGCTCTTCGGTCGACCGCACCGGTCGACCGCCGCTCTGTCAGTCGCTTTCCAACGGCTATTTTTATTACCGTTGGCTGGGCTGTTTTGTCTTTTGGTTTGGGGTTTTGGCTGAGGTCTTGGGAGGCTATAAATACCCCCTTTGATCTCAGTTCTCTAGGAACCCAAGAGAATGGTTTAAAAGTTTTTAACAAGGGTTTTAAGTTTTGTTTAAGTGTGTTTAAAAAGCTTTTAAGCTTGTTTAAGGGTTTGGTTTAAAGCTGTTTTGATTTTCACAAGTGGAGGAGATCATCTTCTTGTTTGGGCTTCAATCTCTATCTCTCCATCTTGTTATTCAGAGAAGAATCTCTAAACTCATTTCTAGCTATTTATTATTTTGTTTATAATTTCTATATGCTAGATCTTAATTGAGTTTAGTTTGATTTTGATTTCACTCATTGTTACACACACCCATTTGAGCTTAGTGTATTTGCATACATAATATATTAGGGTTGTGAGAGTTTGTAACATTGAGTTGTGCTTCATTGAGTTCTCACCTTGTTAGAGAGAACAATCATTTGTTATATTTGTGCTTATTGTGAGATACACTTTGTAATACACTTGTACACCGAGTGAGGAGTGTGTGGTGAGAGTCGGGGATCATCCCAAGAGGAGTGGCGTCGGTTGACGTGCCTAGGGAGAGGTTGTAATCGAGCACTTGAGGGAGACACGGCTAGGTCCAACACTTAGTGGGTGTAGAGTGTGATTGCATAGTGTTTGTTGTGTGAGAGTTTTCGGTGAACTTGTAAACCGAGTGTGTAGAAGAAGTTCCGGCTTCCAAACCGGATTGTGATAGTGGATTTCTCCCCGAGAGTGGGGAGCGGAGACGTAGGACGGAAGGTCCGAACTCCGTGATCATATAGTGTGTTTGAGTGTGCTTTGGCGTCATTTATATTTATGTTCATATCTTATATCGCCATTGTCCATAGCTCATTATTTATATGATCCACTACTTAGTTCATATTGTTTACCCCTTGTGTTAGTTTATATATCCTTGCATATATATATTTTTTTATCATATAGGATATATCTCTTATTGTTCATATTGCTTATCCTAGCTTACATATCTTGTTGTATTTTATACTTGCTAGGATAATGTATTAATTAATTTTAATTGGTATTTAATCGGATTAGATTAGCATAAGACCCTAATCACCCCCCCTCCTCTAGGGTCTAACATTAAGGCCTAATAAAACAAAATAAAACTCATTAAAAATCAATTATAAAATAGGGATGAGATTAGAAGAGATGAAAATCTGTATTGAAAATATTCAAAAATGTAAACAAATCGTTCTCCCTTGCCACACGTCGATGATCTCACCCTCGTAACGGTATTTTGCTTCACAAAGCTCTCAAAACTCCCAAGAATATGATCTAGGGTTTTTGAGGGGAGAGGGTGGCTGTTAAGATTCAGAAATATAATGTAAAAAGAGAATTTTCATGAGAAACACAGGTATATATAGAGGCAAATCCGAAACAAATATGTTTGACCCGAACCAGGAAACCTAGTCTGACTGGAAAAATAACCTTCGGTATTTTGGCTGTAACTTTCTCGTCTGACCTTGGAATAAGGTGATTTAAGATGTGTTGGAAATATATTGAAGAGAAATATAACTTTTTTATTTTGAGTTTTTCTAGATTCGAACTAAATCATGTGTAATTCATATATACTCTTAATTAGTCGTTTTTCCAGATTTAAATTGCATCAGTGTATAATGCATATATATTCTTAATTGGTCTCAAATTAATTACTATCATGCTCCATCATTATTTATTGATATTTATCATAATAAAACTCATTTATCACTATTAATCATATTATTTTCAAATTTTACGGGATTTTACACCCCTATTTCGTAATGATGCGTAACAGATGATCGCCAAGCGGAGTATGGGCATATCAGTCCAATCCAAAAACTATGATCATGTTAGAGTGTGGTTCATCCGCGATCTCATTACGGTATACTAACCAACTCTAAGTGTAGTCTATCCGCGGTCTTATTGTGGTGTACCGACTAACCCACTAAGCATCCACAACTAACATGAAATGCAATATATATGTCAAACTCTAACATGATTTACACAACATATATAACATATCTCAACTGCTCGTGCAAACGCAACTCACAACGTGTGTTCTCGTGTCCACGCACATGTCTCGATGTGTGGACTCAAACCTCGTGTTCACGATCATCTCATGTGTTAAATAATCAACAAACAACACATCACAATGTCAGTCGACCGAAATAACCCTTCGATCGACTGACTAAAGGTGCAAAACATGCGCAGGCAAAAAGGGACTGGTCGGTTGACCGGAGCCTGAGCGTTGGTCGACCGGCCAGAGGCAGAATCCCAGATTCTGCAAAAGTTGATCGGCGATGTGGGTTTGCTTCTATCTTATAAAAATCGATGTATTATAAGTAAAACACATTATAAAAACTTGTTTAATGTTATTTGCATTCACTTAACCACATAAAACACAATTATCATATTTAGATGAATTAACCAAACCCTAATATGTTCATGTTTGTCATAAACATCATGCAAACCATTAAATCTCGACAAAAACTCAGATTTAAATTTATTTTAGATCTGAAAGAAAAATCAAAGAACCCGTTTCTAACTTTTTAAAACAAAAAGATTGAATCTTTGTATCATATAATTTAAAAGAACTATCCTTATACTTAAACTAGTTTTCAAGGCCAATTTAAACCAAACAAAACTCATTAAAAATTGTAAAACCTCGTAAATTTGAATATTTTATGATAAATAATGATAAATATGTTATATGATAAAAAATAACATATTTTGATGTTTGAGTATGATAAGAATTGATTTGAGATCAATTCAATGTATATTTGTGAATATATGAGTGTAAATACACAAAACATGCACGAAGAGAAATCTGAGAAAAATGACCAGTTAAGAGTTTCTATATTTTACACACCGATGTAGTTATAATCTGGAAAATGTAAAGGACTAAAGTTGTAGGTCTCTTCAATATCTTTCTAACAAATCTTTGATCACCTTATTCCGAGGTCAGATGAGAAAGTTACAGCTAAAACACCAAAGGTTATTTTCCTAGTCAGACTAGGTTTCCTGGTTCGAATCAAACAGGTTTGTTTCGGGTTTGACTCTATATATACCTATGTTGTTCACCAAAATTCCTCTCTTTTATCATATCTATGAACCCTAGCAGCCATACTCTCCCCTCAAAAACCCTAAATCTTTTTCTTATGAGTTTTGAGAGCTTTGTGAAGCAAAATACTAACACGAGGGCGAGATCATCGACGAGTGGCGAGGGAAAACGGGTTGTTTGCATGTTTGGATCGCTTGCTATTCTTTTCAAAGGCTTGCACATGAGACTAAGGCAAGATCATCTGCATCCAAACCTTACCCCTAGTTTAAAACATAGTTTTATTAAGTAATATGTTTAATATGATGCTTAGATCTTAATCTAATGTGAAAAAGATTAGATTTTTGTTGTTAGATCTAATGTTAGATCTACATGGTTTTCTTGCTTTTTATGATAGTTTTATGATCATGATCATTAGGGTTCTTCAAAATTTTGTTTTTAACTTGTTAATCATGTTCTAATCATGTTTAAACCCTAGTTTGACATTTAATTGAGTTACATGTGGATTAAAGATGAGAAAACCCTAGGTTTGTGATAAAGTGTTAAAAACATGATTAAATGAATGTATATGTTTTCTAAGTTGTTTGGAAATCATGCTTATGTTTAATATGTTAAAAGTTCATGCTTTAGATTGTCGAAAATAAGCAAAATTTGACTAATTTGATTATTAAAACCCTAGATTCATGCATGCACATGATATATCTTGTTTAAACAAATCCCTGTTAAGTATTTCATGAGTTTAGAACCAAGTTTATTCAGATAAGTTAATAGAAAAAACCAAGTTATAGAAGAAAATACACAAAATATCGAAACTATGCATTTTCAGCCTGTTCAGTCGACCGAAGTTGCCATCAGTCGACTGATGGCAAGCATCAGTTGATTGACGGGCTCGTGTTTACCCTGTTGTTTTGTGAACGACCCTATCAGTCGACCGATGAGGTTGTCGGTCGACTGATCATGTCGGTTTTTGTGAGATTGAACCTTTTACTTGTGTGTTCGTTTGGTGAGCATTTTTGTGCAAGACGTGAGCTGATATTCACGTATAGTTCGAGGAGTACACATACGGGGATTGAGTACGTATGATTACATTGTTTGGGGTATCAAATAGGTTACAATCGTTAAGAGTAACGACTATTAATATATATATTATAATTATGATCGGTTGGGTGGGGTTAGTCAGGTCCCGCAATGAGACCGCGGATGGACTATACTCTGAGTGCTTTAGTCGGGTCCTGCAATGAGACCGCAGATGGACTATACTTCTTTATCGGTCCGTATGGAGATGCGCAGAGGTTGATATACCTATCTACCGGTCCGCACAAAGATGCGCAGAGGTTGATATACCTAACTATCGGTCCGCATGGTTATGCGATGAGTTATTATACTTAGTTACCGGTTCGCACGGGAGTGCGATGAATTAACATACTTAGTTATTGGTCCGTACGGGAGTGTGATGAATTAACATATCTATTTACCGGTCTGCACGAGGGTGCGATGGGTTGAAGAATTCCAGAGAATGACGATTTGATAAATAACCTTAAGTGTAGGTGAACAATGACATCATCGATATGATCCATTGTGAAGGTACTTCATAACTTAGTTACACGAGATAGTATATCGATATCGGTTTTGCCCACTAAGGGTAGTATGAGGAGTTGATAGGACATTTTTGGAGATGTATGATGTAGCATTTCCTGTATCATCTTTCTTGTATTCATTTATTCTTAGTTTTGGAGTTAATATTTCGCGATTCATAATTTGAGACATATGATATATACATAAGGGTTTCCTTGTTTGGATTATTTCACTCGACGTACCAGTCTCGTGTTGTGGGTTTCTAATTATTGATTTTATTAGATTATTTATCTCTAGTACGGTGTTAATGTTTAGGTGTCTACATTTTGAGACATATGGTATATATATGAGGGTTTCCTTATTTGGATTATTTCGCTCAATGTACTACGTCTCGTCTTGTAGGTGTCTAAATATTAACTCCATTAGATACGGGGAAATGATCTAGGTAGACTATGCTTAATAGGTAGAGCCTCCATTTCATCTAGCAGCTCTTTCCCTAGGGGCAGATGGAGGTGATCTTACTGTAGCGCTCTAACGCTCTTGTTGCTGTTCTTTTTGTTTAAATTGTCTCTTTTAGGCGGATCAGAGTTTCGGAGAGCCGCAGGATGATGGAGTTCTAGCATAGTCGCCGTCGCACAGTCTTAGTAGCTGAAACTCCACTGTATAGTTATGTTCATTGTTCAGACTTTAAAGTTGTATTCATTTTGTAAAGACAGAGTTCCTTAGTACGAGATTTAGTTGATTCATGTTGAGACATTTTATTGTTTCAGATATCAGATGTACTACAGTTGAGACATGATTCTTTTATTTATGAGATCTCTCCTTCTATATCACGTCTATTGTTTTTACTTCTTCATTTTGCCTGTTTTGTACATTCACTTCTTATTGATTCCACTAGAGGATATTACTGTGATTGGTAAAATGTGTTGTTGCATAGTGTTGGTGCATGACAGGTTTGATATCTCTGGTTTTACCTTGGACTGCAGCCTTGTGTGAACCCAGGGGCGTCACAGTTGGTATCAGAGCCAGGTTCTAGCATCCTTAGGATCATTCATGTGTCATATTGTGGAGCTAGGATAGAGTTTCCTAGAATTCATGTATAGAGTCCCCTAGGAATTCCTAGAATGAGTGAGGACGTTATATACGTATATTCAAAAAATTACGAAATTTTTTTATGACTACCTTACTTTGATTGAAAAGTACTTGCGTGAATAATATATGATACGTTATGTTATATGTTTGCGACCTCATTTATTGTGACTTATAAGCTCTCCTCTCGATATTATAAACGTCGGGATGAGGATGTGGTCGAGGTAAAACTCGTACGTGGAGAACTGGGTAATCAGAGCCCAAGCCGCAGCAGGCTCTATAGTATCTGATCAACTTTATGGCACCATTTGCAGCAAGATTTAGGAGCACTCGAAGAGCGAGAGGCGTATCCGTTTCCGCCAGCAATACCACTTTCTAGAGATCCACCACCCGTTGTACCAGTTGTGCCTATTGAAGAGGTAATACTAATGATTACATCATCACCACAACTAACTGTTGATAGAGCCGCAGAGCAGAAGGCATGGCTCTGTAAGAATAAGAAAGATATAGGACACTGGGAACGCCATAGTGTAGGGCACACTGGATTCATGTGCAGCTTATAAATAAAAAGGAATATGTGAAAATTTCTTAACGTCGACTCAGTACCAAACCAGAGGTTAAATGTATTCAGCATAGAGGACATCATCGAGGAATAGTAGCAAAGGATAGCAACGACTTTGGATTTTCGCCGGATCAGCGAATATCACTTATTTGGGAGAATTTTGTTTACTTCTTCGACAAGCAGTTAGAGCTAGTCCGATTAAAGCAGGAAGATATGCCTGTAGTTAATTATGAAATCAAGACCAGCATGATGACAATGACAAGGGCAAAGGCCTATTGCGGGATCTAGAGGACCCCAGCAGCGGGGTAAGGATTTTTTACCACCAATGACAAGAATAGTATAAGAAGGGAGCACAAAATGATTCAAGAGCACTGCAGTAGCGTAGGATTTGGGATACATGATACAATTGTAACAAGATCAGACATAGTGCGAAGGATTATCACAGTACACCAGCAAGAGACCAGCATGACAGAGGTCAGGGTCAATAGTCTTAGGGTCGTGGTTACGACCAGCATCGGAGGATAGATGTACTACTTGTTATTCCGAGGATTTAGGGGCCAATAGGCCAGAATTGCGCTATTCAGAGTATTCATCAGGGTCAGATGGACCCATACGTTCCACCGCCAGCAGCACAGCAGTCGCCAGCCACCGACAGGGTTTATGTAGTCGTACCACGTGATCATAGTGCGAGCAGAGTTTTCATAGTAAATTCTTTTCCAGCTCGAATCTTGTTTGATTCAGGAGCTTCGCATTTTTTCATATCTCATGCCTTCATGGATAGGCTTCAGTTAGTTACACATCCCTTAGATGTTTTCGTTATCAGTTTCTACTCCTCTAGGGGAGGTGTCTCTATTAGAGAGTATATGTAGAAGATGTGTCATTAGTCTAGAGGAGTTTGAGTTCATCTTTGACCTAGTCATTTTGTGAATGTCAGATTTCGACGTCATTTCTTGGTATGGGATGGCTATCATCCTACCATGTCAGCATTGACTGTTTTACTAAAACAATCCGCTTGTGAGCATTTGTTGGGATTGTATAGATAGTAGCAACCTCATAGGGTAACCAGAATGTGGTGTCATTTCTGGCATACATCGAGGAGGTGATGATACGGGATCAGTGTGCAGATTTGAGCGAGACCGGAGTTGTCTCAGAGTAGCAGGATGTCTTTCAGGACATACATAGGTTCTCCAGTGAGAGAGGTTGTTTCCAGCATCGAGTTGCAGCCAGGCACAATACTGATATCCTGATCACCCTACCGTATGACACCTGCTGAGATGAGGGAGCTACAGACTCAGCTAGATGATATGTTATCTCAGAGTTTTATTCTACGGAGTCTTTTTTGTGGGAGCACAGGTCCTCTTCGTGGAGAAGGACTGTAGAATACGATTGTGTGTTGATTATCGTGAGTTGAGCAA
Source organism: Asparagus kiusianus (assembly GCA_022839385.1). Lineage (NCBI taxonomy): Eukaryota > Viridiplantae > Streptophyta > Magnoliopsida > Asparagales > Asparagaceae > Asparagus > Asparagus kiusianus. The sequence continues at coordinate 17,911 of BQKN01061244.1, read as the reverse complement.
AGTCACTATCCGGATCAGATATCCACTATCGAGGATTTATGACTTGTTCCACCAGCTGCGGGGAGCGCAATATTTCTCAAAAATTGATCTTCGTTCTGGTTATTTCCTGTTGCGAGTGCGGTAAATGGATATTCGCAAAACTGTCTTTTCTAACTTGATATAGGTCTTTTGAGTTTCTTATCATGTCATTTGGGCTGACCAATGTACCTACGGTATTCATATATTTTATGAACTGTGTTTTTCGTCCATGTTAGGACCAGTTTGTAGTCATTTTATCGACGACATCCTTATCTTTTCGAGATCGAAGGCAGAACACGAGTAGCATCTGCTATTGGCATTGCAGACAGTCGAGATTGGAGGCATCAGTGATACGCTAAGTTTAGCAAATATGAGTTTTAGCTATCAGAGATCAGATTTTTTAAGCCACGTCATCAGCAGGGAGGACATAGCAGTGGATCCAGCCATTGTTGAGTCTGTACTTGATTGGGAGCCGCTAAGAACCATTACAGAGATTTGTAATTATGGTAGGGTATGAGAAAAAGTTCATTCAGGACTTTTCAAAGATTGTGATACCACTTACACGCCTTACAAAGAATGGTGTATAGTTTGCTTTGGGCACGGGGTGCCAGGAAGCCTTTGAGACTATTAAGGCTAGATAGACTACAGTAACAATATTGATTTTTTTTCGAGCAGTGATACGACATTTGTCGTTTACGTGGACACGTCATTAGCATGTCTAGGAGATGTTTTGATGCAGACCCGGAGGGTATGACTTATATTTTGCGACAGTTGAGGCGCATCGTACCAGATATACAGTGCATCCAAGCATAAGGAAAATGTACAAAGATGTGAAGAGACACTTCTGGAGGAGTTTCCAAGATTTGTTCGGTAGCCAGTTGTGATATTCTAGTGTTTTCCACCCGCAGACGGATGGACAAACGAAGAGAGTAAACAAGGTGTCGGAAAACATGTAGCGTACATGTATTATAGATTTGCAGGATAGCTGGGAGTATCATATCCCATTGATTAAGTTTGCTTATAATATCATTTATCATAGACTATTGGCATGGCATCGTATAATGCATGGTATAGGAGGCCTTGTAGATTGCCTATTTGTTAGGAAGAATCACAAGACAGTTTATTGCTTAGACATGAGCTTGTGAAGTGGACTACAGGGAAGGTAGCAGAGATTCGGGAGCGCATTCTTGCAGCGCATAGTCATCGGAAGAGTTACGCAGACTAAAGACGACGATTGTTAGAGTTCTAGATTGGGGACTATGTCTTATTAAAAATATCACCGATGAGTTTAGCGACTCGGTAGACGGGGAAAGTTTACCCCGAGGTATATTGGTCCGTTCATAAGAGTTGAATATTTTGGAGCCGTTTTGTATCAGCTAGATCTTCTAGCATCGATGTTTTCCATGTTTCGATGATTAAGAAGCAATTGCGCGACCAGAAGCAGCAGAGGGTGATTGATGCACCAGAAATTGAGTTTCAGATAGATTTAACTACCGTGGAGATCACGGGTTGTATTCTTTCTAGAGAGGATGAGAGGCTTAGAAACGAAGTAATACCTTACGTTAAAGTTCAATAGAAATGGAAAAGAGCTAAGGAGGCTTCTTGGGAGCGCGAGGAGGATATGCGTTGCGACTACCCACAACTGTTCGAGTGGGTAAATTGATTTGGTTATAGCTTATTGATGTTTATGATTTTCGATTTACTATATGGTCATATTTATATTTAACGCTAGAATCGGGGTATTAATACTTAGCTCCTAATCATTCAGAACACATGGTATATATATGGGGGATTCCTTGTTTGGATTATTCGCCCGACGTACTAGTTCCGTTTAGTTAGGCGTTAACTGGGAATATTCGCATTTTAGATTGTTAAGCATAGATATTGCTAGTGATTCATATCTAGAGATTAATGGTATGAGATGTGTACAGGAGGGTTTCCTTATCTGGATTAATACTTAGCTCCTAATCATTCGGAAAACATGGTATATATATGGAGGGTTCCTTGTTTGGATTATTCACCCAACGTGCTAGTTCCGTTTAGTTAGGGGTTAAGTGGGAATATTCGCATTTTAGATTGTTAAGCATAGATATTGCTAGTGATTCATATCTAAAGATTAATGGTATGAGATGTGTACGGGAGAGTTTTCTTATCTGGATTATCCCATCTTAGTACTTTTCTCATATTATTAATTCCTAAGATACGATTGCGGAATTTCGGGGGCAAAATTCTTTTAAGAATGGAAGAATGTAAAACCCCGTAAATTTGAATATTTTATGATAAATATGTTATATGGTGAAAAATAACATATTTTGATGTTTGAGTATGATAAGAATTGATTTGAGACCAATTCAATGTATATTTGTGAGTATATGACTACAAATGCATAAAACATGCACGAAAAAAATCTGGGAAAAATGACCAGTTAAGAGTTTCTATATTTTACACACCTATGTAGTTAGAATATGGGAAAATGTAAAAGTCCAAAGCTGTAGGCCTCTTCAATAGCTTTCCAACAAATCTTTGATCACTTCATTCTGAGGTTGGATGAGAAAGTTATAGCCAAAATACTGAAGGTTATTTTTCTAGTCAGACTAGGTTTCCTGGTTCGGGTCAAACAGGTTTGTTTCAGGTTTGCCTCTATATATACTTGTGTTTTTCACGATAAGTAGCATAAGTCCTTACACTTTCCAGGGTGAGCCTTTTTAGGATTCCTTCTTCTCGACTGAGCTCGGCTTTGTGTCGGGTCAACTCCACCTCTAATCGATCAATCTCCGCTCGAGACGCCTGTATAACAGCGTTGGAAGCATTCACCTTGCCTTGCCTCTGAGCGCATTGGCCCTCTAAGAATACAATCTCGAACTCTTTTTTAACCAAGCCCTCTTGTATGACTTCATACTTGTGTGCTGCTTCGGCTTGGAGATCAGCAAAGATTGATGTAATCTGAGCATTAAGATCTGCACAGCTCAATTCTTCCAAAGCTTTCAAATCCTCTTCCAAACGAGAGATACTATCTGTGCAGCGATGAAGCTATTAAGCGTTGTCCACACATCTGATACTGCTCAGATAGCTCAATAATATCGGCTTGAAAGAATCGAATGAAGCCCGTCCAGCACTGACCTCTTCAATTGTTATCTTCATCATATTCTCCAATTGCTCCATAAGAACTTTAAGCACAGTAGGAATGAGCTTCGAGCTTAGAGAAGCAGTAGGAGATGTAACCGGGGCCCCTGAAGTTGCAGAACTTGGTAGAGGAGTGATCATCATCGGCGGTGAAGAAATCAAAAAAGGAATATATACATCCAGTTGAGGAGGACTTGACGGAAGAGCCATAAGTTCCCCCACTTGAGATGAGCCTAGAACACTTACGGTTTCTATCGATACAAGAGAATTTTTTAGTGATGTCGTCAGTGGAGAAACTGCTATCGATAGTTCAAGCGATGGTTGTCCCGGAATAGGAGTTGTCCTTGCCAGAGTAAGAGTGGGTTGCCCAGGTGAAAGAGTCACCGCCACTTGTTGCTCAGGTAGAGGAATCTCCATCGCTTGTTGCTCAAGCCGAGGAGTCACTTTTGAGAGGAGATGCAGTTGTGGTCCCCTCAACCACTTGAGTTGGAGATCCTGCATAAAAGGAATCGTTAAAATACAGAAAAAAAACTTATAAAAATCCAAAAGCGACAAACACCTACCTATAGGACAGGGAGGGATATAGGCGGAGGCTTTGCCAAAAGAGGAAGGCGGTGGGGTATCCCAATCACCGCCATCATCCTCATCACCACCGCCGTCATTATCGGAATCATCATCTACATGATAACTCTCATCATCACCTCCATCTCCACCAGCTTCATCACCAGTCATAGAAGCTTCGTAATCTACCTCCTCCTCGTCATCTGTGGCTGAGGACTCAGGAGAACTCATAAATGCAGCATGCTTAGCCATAATCCCTATTGTCGGGCTAGGCCTTGGGTCTCCAATCTGTGACATTAATGCTGAAGAGGAGGGGGGATTGGTTCCCTCCATGGCTTTCTTTCTCTACCATCATAGATTCAGCTACAGGTAGCATGGTTTCTTCACCTTGGGCAGCAGCAGGAGCTACATCTTGTTGTGTCTCCTCGGTGGTCGAGAGAATACCACTTGAAGCTTGACCAGGGTCCATTGAGGGGAAGATTCGACATCACCGAGAAAGGATTCACCCGCACCCTCCTCCTCATCTGATGGTCGATAAGAGGTTCCACTCGACAAAGTAGGGCCCATTGAGCTAAGCTCAGCTCGACGAGGGGGACTTATGGCATGAGACTCTTGTCTCTCTTCCTCCCCCACTGATTTGAACACATCCGCCATTAATTTCTTAGGAGGAGACTCAACCAACAACTTCCGACGGGTGTGTCTCTCATGTGTAGGCGTCTAAAAATGCTTATAGATACTCAAATAAAATTCAAGACAAAGAGAAGACAATGAACGTCGCGATCTAAGTCAGAGGGGATCATCCAAAGCCAAAAGAAGCAAAGGAACAGGTGAAACAACATAGACGAACAACATGTATACCCACGATAGGGTACACTGACGCGCATTAGTACAGCAGCGAATACTGACGCGCATAGGCGCGACAGTGTAAGGTGTCACGCAAGCAAACAGAGCGTTTCCATGTAATTTGTTGATGGTTTTTAGCATCTTTTTGGGTCCACGTGGCGTCATAACTGAGGGAAAACATGTATTAATGTAGAGGGACGGTTACACCCTAAGAATATGCCCATTATCCACGAAAATCGCCCATTTAAATGCAAAGGAGGGCGGTTACAAGCCAGACTGGAACTGCTTCTTTGGCCACGACAGTGGCGACTGTCGCGCCTAAGGAACACGTAGTTGGTCAGTTGTTTTACTCTCATTTCAACAGTTATAGACCTCTATCCCTATAAAGACCTTCCCAAGCAGAGAGAGAGGGGGGGAGAGCAGAGAGACTTGAATATTGAGTTATTTTGAGTAAGAGAGAGAGTCTTCATTCTTAAGCCTTTGGCGATTCGTAGAGATCCAAACTCTGATTTGATCTTTAGAAGAGTGAATATCTTACATTGATAAGATATTCATTTAAGATTCTTACTTCGATAAACGAAGAAGAATACCCAAAAGCCTTCACGATTCAATTAGAATCCGTGAATCAGTGGTCCACGGGCTAACGCACCCCTGGCACATGCAAAGATCACGCGCAAGTAGTGATCCAAACAACGATCATGCGTGTGTTTCTAAGGAGCTTGTAATTTGATTTTTGTTATAAAGAGTAGTTTTACAAAGCACGAAGCTTACTCTTTTGTATTCAATGTAATCGATAAATATTTATAATGAATTCTACAACAAAACTTGTTCCTGACGCAAACATCATATTGGCCAGCCTCCTCTACAGTGAGAACCCTTTTCCCGGCTGCTCTCATCCTTGGAGTTTTAACTGCTCGAGGCTCTTCTCCTTGAGAACCTTCCAATCCTTGATCTCCCCCTTCTTTAGCAGTTTCCTCCTCATAAGATAAAAACTAGCTGATGCCTTTCAGACGAGTCACCCTTGATTCTTTCCAGGATGTATACATTTTTCTGATCTCCTTCAGACCAGACAAATTCTACTTGTACTTGGGCATCTGAGAAGCTGATTGAAACTAGCTACAAAAGCCCATAGAAATGAGGGAGTTAGGTGTTTTATGGGGCAGTCTGAACTTCGCTCTGGTACAGCCTGCTAGTGAATAATACCAGGCCTGGGCTCCCTCATATAAATTACCAACAGCTGCAAGTTGGCTCCTCAGATTTCCGATGTGTAACTGGTCATACCCGAATTGTTGGGCAAACCTATACGGTTGATATGGCTCAATTATACATTTTTTATTTTGCCTGAAAAGGAGGTAACCCGGCCTAATATTAAGTAGCCAGCGAAAAACATCTCCATCTAATTGGGTAAAGCCATTGGGGCCTGGTGTATCTTGGAACAATTGTCCATATACCCCGCCTTCAAAGTCTGAAAAGCAACGAAAGATATAATAGTTAAGGTCTCGCGACAGGATTTGATGAACCTTGACCATAGATGTCCCCTCCCAGGTAGCTGCTTCTAACCGTTGCACGAAAGGGATGAACATCTCGGCTGAAGAAGATGGTGCACTCATCAGTTGAGGGCAATGAGACGCGTACCATGCCATCAAGTAAGTGTACGATAGCGGTATGCGAGGATTGGGAGTTACAAAACTTTTCTTCTCTCCAGAACCTATCTCTTTTACCTGGATGAAGTCGAGAGCCAGCTCCCTCAAACCATGTTGCAAACAACTCACCATAGCTAAAAGTAGGTTCAAAGGCCTCCTATGGGCTAGAAGAACTGTCGGGTACACCACTTCTTCTACCAAGGCATCTATCGGCCTGGTAGGGACAACACAACGCTTCAGCCATAACATGAGAAACCCTGCTAACAGGGCCGCGTCGGATATAGGGGTGGCTGCTTGATGATGAAAGCTTTCAAATTCAGTCTGAGCGGGGAAGTTGTCCTCTCCTCCCTCATTAATGTAATGAGTCGTGGCATCATTGATCAGGGCCTAAGTGGCCTCCGGAGTACTCACAGCCCGACGAGACACACTACCAACTTTGCGGGTCAGATTCTCAAATAGATATTCTACCTATGATAATTGTTTTACACCACCCCTTCTTGTCCCTGTCAGCTGAGTACAAATCTGAAAGTGGCACATCACTTATCAGAGGGTGTCATATATTTTGGGACTGGTCTCCCTCAAAATCCTAAGTTCATTCGACCTAGGGATGAACTCCTCGTATGACAAGTCCTTAAAAGGAAGTCCGGAAACATCGTACATCTCGTGGATGGAAAACTCTAACTCCCCACCTGGAGTGAAGAAAGTACATGTTTTAGGATTATATCTCTCCAATATGGCATAAAAGTTATAATGACTGTGGGCGATGCCATATCTGGTAGCCATTATAGGGCAACTGAGTCCAGATCAAGCTAATTGTCCTTCCAACTCATTCAACACAAACTCGGTCATCCGAGTCCACCATCCAGCTCTGGTGGAATGCACCCATCCAGAAGTTCTGAATATTGATGCGGGAAACTCGCCTTTCACGGTCAAAAATCTTTGCATGAAGGTGTTTGCCGAGCTAGCTACCTCACCCATGGGGTATCCTCTTGAGAATAGGCATGGCCCCAAACCTGACACCTATCGGTTGTAGCCTACGGTGTGTACACCATGGAAAGTTAGGGCCCTAACTGCAACTCCATATTTCTCTTTGACAAGATCCCAATGCATGTGCCTCGGAATTGAAGCACACTGGTAATATGAGAGGGGGAACATCCTCTCCATATCGGGAAGGAAGAAACGACGAACCCCTATCTGCCTCAACCACTTATAATCCCCGTCATATGTAATATCTTTCTGAATGACGACGTTATCCCCAAACAGAAATGCTGGCTTGACGAACTTCTTGCGGTTCACATTCTCGAACTTAGCATCTGTGACTAGAACCCTAAGTGTCGTCGAACTAGCATGGGTGATCATAGTTGCATGTTCCCTATTAGCGTCTTTTGAAAAATTAGAAGTTCCTGACGCAGGTTGAACTGCATGTCCAAGTCCACACCACCTTCATGACCAAAATGATGGCGGAAAGAGAGGGGCTCATTAGCATAGCGCACTGCAAATAGAAGGAGCAATCAGTTAGTGCGAAGGCAAAACAAGTCTAAAGAAGACTTAAATCAAATGCATAGGTCAAGCCCTGCGTTGCAAAACTTAAACACAGAGGTCAAACCCTGCGTTACAAAATTCAAACGCAGAGGTCAAGCCCTGCATTACAAAATTCAAACGCAGAGTCCAAACCCTGCGTTACAAAATTCAAACGTAGAGTCCAAGCCCTATGTTACATATTCCTTTCTTGACTGCTACTTTCTCTAGAGTTATGCAGGTAACTACTGGGGTTACTGCTGCATCACCCACACCGTCTTCACCCACACCATCTACTCCGTCACTTGATCAGTCTGCTATATTCTCCGGAAGTGGCAGAGGTCGCAGTCGTGGTCGGGGACGTGGCCGCGACACAAGGGGAGGACGAGGCTCTTTTGGTGGAAGACAAATTAACTCAGATAGGAATCTGCGTCAATGCCAACATTGTGGAAGAGCTAATCATATATCTGAGAAGTGTTGGGAAAAGTTTGATCGTCCTGCATGAGCCCAGATAGCTGATATTACATCTGCTGCTTCTCCTACAACTACTCCAGCTTCCTCCACAGTTCAGATTTCTCAGGCTGAGTATGACCGGTTGCGTCAACTTGAGCCCTCTCAGAACAGTCATTCTGCTACTCATGCATCCTCTTCAGGTATGGATGTCTACATTGCCTCTCCTCACAGACCATGGGTTTTAGATTCTGGTGCCTCTTCTCATATGACAGGTATAAAGGACCACTTTGTTTCCTTAAACCTTTCTGACAAATTTTTATCGGTCCATATTGCTGATGGTACATACTCTCCAGTTCTTGGTGATGGAGTAGTCTATGCTACTTCATCACTAATTCTTACTGACGTCTTATATCTTCCAAAATTTCTTGTTAGTTTATTATCTATCAGTCAGTTCACCAAACATAACTATAAAGTAACATTCTTTCCTTCTTATTGTGTTTTTCAAGACCTAGCAACGGGGATGAAGATTGGTTCGGGGTATGAGAGAGGAGGCATGAACTATTTGGCTGGCAATACGCCGGCTACTGGTCTTGTTACATATACGTCTGATCATTCTTTACTATAGCATCAATGCCTTGGTCATCCCTCGTTATCGAAGCTTCGGTCAGTCATTTCTATCCAGTCTTCTGTCTCTTCTTTAGGTTGTGAGTCTTGTGAACTGAGTAAGCACCATCGTGCTACCTATCAAAGTCGTGTTGATAAACGCAGCAGTTCTGCATTTCAGTTAGTCCATTCTGACGTTTGGGGTCCTTATCGTATACCTTCCATGCGAGGCTATAGATATTTCATTATCTTTGTTGATGACTTCTCTCGCATGACTTGGCTTTATCTATTAAAAGAGAGAGATGAGGTTTCAACTGTTTTCGAAATATTTTACAATGAAATCGCAAAACAATTTTCCACCCCTATTTGTATCCTCCGTATCGATAATGCATTGGAATACATGAAAAATAATCTCTCTCGTTTTTGTGCAAATATGGGTATTCTCCATCAAACATCATGCTCTCACACTTCACAATAAAATAGAGTTGCTGAGAGGAAGCATAGACACATTTTAGATGTTGCTAGAACCCTGATGATACATATAAATATTCCAAAGTATTTATGGTCTGATGCTGTTCTCAGTGCATGTTTCCTGATCAATAGGATGCCCTCTTCTGTTCTTAATGGTAAAATACCGTTCACCTGCATTTATCATGAGAAATAGACCTTTCATGCGGTTCCTCGTGTTTTTGGATGTACCTGTTTTGTTCAGGATTTGTCTCCGGGACTGGATAAATTATCTCCACGATCTATTAATTGTCTTTGTAGGATATTCGCGTACCCAAAAAGGTTATTAGTGTTATAATACATCCACTATGAGGTATTTTGTGTCCACCGATGTTACTTTTTTTGAGTCTGCTCCATACTTCTCTTCGGCTGGTTCATCTCCAACTGTCAATCCATGTGTACATCTTCCGTCTATTGCTCCTACTATTGTTCCATTGCCTGCTTTCGTTCCTTCTGCTGATGGATCTTCTCCAGGATTACAGGATGTCTCTACTGTGCCACCTGCACCCCTGTCACTATTGACGTATTGTCGCTGTCCAAAAGTTATTGTCCCTCTCTCTGCTCCAGCCGAACAGTCATCTCATGTTGCAGGTCTGTCTCCTAATATTTCTATTTCTTCTGATCTGGATATTCTAATTGCTCATTGGAAAGATAAACGATCTTGTACTAATCATCCGATATCAGATTTTATTTCCTATGACAGTCTTATTCCCTCTTTTCATGATTTTGCTTTGTCCTTGTCCTCTATATCTCTACCAGGTCATATGAGGAGGCCATGTTAGTTCCTGCTTGGAAACACGTCATGGATGAGGAGATGGATGCACTTGTTTCTAGAGGGACTTGGGATCTTGTACCTTTTCCTAAGGGTGCTACTGTGCTTGGCTGTCGGTGGGTTTATACATTGAAGTATTGCACAGATGGTTCGGTTGACCGCTATAAAGCTCGTCTTGTTGCTAAAGGTTATACTCAAACCTATGGGATCGACTATCTTTAGACATTCTCTCTCGTTGCTCGTCTCAATTCTACTGGCCTACTTTTCTCTATGGTTGTTAATCTGAATTGGACCATGTTTTAGATGGATGTTAAAAATACATTCCTGTATGGTGACTTGCAGGAGGAAGTCTATATGTAGCAACATCCGGGGTATGTTGCTCAGGGGGAGAATACTGTCTGTAGGCTTAAAAAGGAGATTTATGGTCTCAAACAGAGTCTACGGGCGTGGTTTGAGAAATTCAGTACTGCTATATTTGGTATCGATTTTAAAAGGTGTCAGTCTGACCACTCAGTCTTCATCTAACGCACTAAATCTAGTTTGGTGATTCTGACAGTATATGTTGATGACATCCTACTAACTGCGAGTGACCTTGCTGCATTAGCAGAGACTAATGAGTACCTTTCACGTCACTTTGTGACCAAAGTTATGGAAAAACCCAAATACTTTCTTTGGATTAAGATTGCATATCAAAAGGACTGTTTGCTTCTATCTCAAAGGAAATATGTATTGGACTTGTTAGAAGAAATGGGCCTTTTGGGGTGTAAGCCAGCAGACACTCCAATGGAAGTGAATGTGAATATGTGGCGTGATAATATTCCTCTCCTAGATGATGCAGGTCGATATAGGAGATTGATTGGCAAGTTGATCTATCTTACTGTGACCAAGCCTGATATTACCTTTGCAATGGGAGTACTGAGCAGATTTATGCATAAACTTAGAGAGATTCACTGGACTGTTGCTCTAAGGATTTTAGATTATGTTAAAAGCTATCATGGAAAAGGATTATTGTATAAGAAACATTGACATTTACACATCTGTGCCTTTTCTGATGCTGAGTATGCGGGAGACATAGGAGATAGGAAGTCTACTTATGGATTTTGCACCTTTATTGGAGGAAATCTGGTTACTTGGAGGAGCAAGAAACAAGATGTAGTTTCTCGATCTAGTGCAGAGGCAGAATACAGAGCTATGACTCACATTGCTTGTGAGATTGTATGATTACAAAAGCTGTTGACAGTGCTTGGTTTTACTCAGCCTGGATCTATGCATATGCATTGTGATAACCAGTCAGATATCTATATTGCAAAGAATCCAATGTTTTATGAGAGAACTAAGCACATTGAAGTTGATTGTAATTTTGTTAGATATGCTTGTGAAAAGAAAGTGATCTCTCTTCAGTTCACTCCGTCTTCAGAACAGTTAGCTGACATTCTCACTAAAGCTACCTCACATAAGGTGTTTTCCATTCTGTGTAACAAGCTGGGCATGGTTGATATATATGCTCCAGCTTGAGGGGGAGTGTTAGAATTAGTATTTGGGTTATCAGGTTAGGACCCATTAACCCATTAGCCTATTTACCCGTATGTACTCCTATATAAACCCATGTGGATGAATGAAATGGTAGACTCACTGATTTTTCACTTCTAACATCAGTTAAAGCAACCATTCCTTTTAAGTGGAAAAAAAACAATTTTTATCAGCAAACACAGTCCCATACCAGCAACTTTTTCATTTTCTTCTGTTTGCTTTTGCTAACTGGTGGTGCATGCTTGTCTTTTCTCTTCTTCAAGCCCTAAAATTTGCAAACATCAGCCTTGTACCCAATTAAATGAAAAAAATCAATTAATATCTTTAGCACCTTTCCTGTTTCTTTAGTTTTGCTCTTTTTCGTCTCGAGTAAAATAAGTGCATTGCTTCCATCCATGCCTGAGCTGAAGAACCAATTCAAACAACTAACTTTTAAATAGCAATACGAAAAAACTAAAATTTTCAAAGCTCAAATTGAACAAAACTTACTCCCAACCATCTCCAATCCCTTCTATTTGATCAGAATTAGACATGGTAGCCTCCATCCTACAACCTAGGAAGAGAGAAGAATGATAAGCTTAGGTATTTTGGGAGTCTTAATTGATAGGCAAGGAGATCCGGTTTAAGCCAGTGCCACTTTTCGTCCCACATAAGGCAAGTCAAGAGAGGGGCATATTGACCAAGTTAATGCATAGGGAGAAGGGATACTGGTTGGGCCTTACTTTAGTCTATCCTGTCGAGGTGAAAGGCAACACGCCAATGATCGACGAATGCAATGAAAGTGAAACACATACTTTCTGCATACACAAGCAGCCAGTGCCTAATTTATGAAGGCTTGGGCATCAATTTTTTGAAGGACCCCTTGAAAATGGAAGACTTCTGAGGTGCGCATCTAAAAATGCAATTTCAACAACAAAGAATGTCTTATAATTAGAATTCGATTTGTTTAGTTAAATTCGATAATCATAATTGCCTCCCTTCTTGGCCTAAATAAACAGGCAAAGTTTTCATCTCCTGAATACAACCGGACAACTGTGTAAATCAAACTCAAAACCTGAAACTTTACACAAATTCCATATAATCAACGAACTAATTGAACAGAAGGCATCCTAATCCCAAAAAATTCCATTCAAATCCAACATTATGAAAAGAAAATTGAAGACATCAAAGCGAACTTCCAAAACACCTGCAATTATCCGGGAATAAAATCACACCAAATCATCGTCACTTCATCATGAACCAGTTGTGGATCCAGAAAAATTTTCTTAAGGGGCAGGCGACGATATCTATTTACCTAACAATAAAATATAAATAATAAAGCTATAATGAAGGATAGGAATGCAATCAATACACTTTATCAACTACAATGTATGTCTGCAATGTGATAGATAAACAAGCATGAGTATTTTCCACTAATTATTACTTCCACTAATGAAATTAAAATATGCATACTTGCTAGTTAAAATACTCTACAAAATCCAATTCTTTATTGTGGAATTTATGTTCGAGTGGTTGACAAGGACCTTTTTGTAAATAAGCTCTTTCAACAGTGGCGAAGGCAGGAATTTTAATATGGGGCCCATAGAATAATCAAAGACCAACATTTTTAACACAATTAAATAGTATCTCAACATCATTATATAATAAGACTTTCAAAATCATATTTTCAATGTCTAATATAGTGTTTATAGTATCATTCTTCTTGTCTTCATTTCTTAAAATCATTTTATGACATATCCGTCTTCAATTTTGCAGTATACTAGAAATTTGGCATGTGCAAACGCATGCAATAGGAAAACATATTGTTTTTGCATATTTTTTTATTTTATTAAATATGAAATTTTATTTTATCTTCTTTATAATGAATGATAATGTGTGCTAATGGTAAATAAGGAAAGAGAGAAAGTCAAATGATTCTCTAAGAGAAAACTATCTTTTTACCTTTATTATTTGATCGTGATGTCCTAAAATAGTCCTAATTTCCTTTATATATCCTAGTACTATCTTTTTACCTTTTTTAAATTTACATATAATTATTTTTAAAAACATAATCACTTTATCTTTATATCTTTTATAAATTAATAAAATATAATAGATATAGGAGCTTCAATATTATTTTCATGTCACTCAATGATCAAGAAAGTTTTTTAAGAAAGAAATAAATAAAGAGAAGAAAGTAAGGTGAAAATATGTTCTTATAAAAATTAAATAATCTAGGATTTTCATGTCTTTAATAATCTAGAATGTTCTTGAAGAAAGAAATAAATAAAGAGAAGAAAATTAAGGTGAAAATATATTCTTATAAAAATATAATAATCTAGAATTTGCATGTCTTTAATGATCTAGAATGTTCTTGAAGAAAAAAAGGAAAAGTAAAGTAAATATTTTTCTTCAAAAATTACAATTATATCCTCTAAATTACAAAGGCAAGGAGAAAATGTCCTTCATTCCTCCACTTTTTGATTGCCCCACTAACTTTTTTATATAGTAGCATGTAGTTTTTTTGTCCATTATAAGCCACCAAATAGCTATTCATATACTCATATCTCATTCGCATTCACAGATCATTCTTAATAATTTCAGTCGCTAAAAATGCTCTTTAAACTTTTGTCATGGGAAAGATTAGTGCCAACTTCACCGACCTGTACACTAAAGGATATACGTATCCATCTTCGACGCAACCAACTTCTTAGCAAGTTCACCAATACCTTCAATTACACAAAAATCATGAATAAGTTTTTTTCCCCACTCCTCCTGCCTCATATTTTTTTGGCATATGCTCTTGACAATTAGCATGAAAATTTTATTTAATTTTGCACAGAAAGTGAATGTTTATGACTTTGATGAGATTGACATTCATTCTTAAGTTTATTAGGATTTCTAATTAATTATTAAGAACTACAAGGGAATACTATAAACTAATTACACACAAAATCCTAAAATCTACAAAAGACAGAAGGGGAGAAAAAGTTAGAATTCTAAAACCCTAAAACCCTAATCAAATCTAAAAAAGTTAGAAAACTAAACCAATCTAGAAAGGTGAAAAATTAAAGAAATTGAGAAAAAAAACCCTAAAATCTAAACAAATCAATAAAATTATAAAGGGGAAAATTTAGAAAACTAAGCACAATGTGATTAAGTGGATGAATACTCAAACGTGTGCCACCGATGAAAGGCAGAAAAGGCCAGAGAAGCGAGGAGGGTGAACGAGACCAAAAGAGCATTCAAGATTATCAACGAGACTGGAGGGTGGATGAGGCGGGAGGAAGAGCTGAGTAGGGAAAATGAAACTATCAAATGCCAGAGTTTCATAGTCATGGAGGAGGGGAGTCAACAAGTGACGTTCTCGCGATCAGCAAGGTAAAATATATATATAAGCTTGCTTTCTGTTTTGATTAAGAGTTACAAACTCTACATTTTTCTATTTGAGCCCTACAATTAAAAAAATGCTAACAATCCACACTCCCTCTTTATTTTTCATTTTCGGGTTTTGGGGGGTTGGGGTGGGGGTTTTTTTGGGGGGGCGAGGGGGTGGCATTGGGCCCCATGTGCCTCTGCTTCTGCTTGCTATTATCATCTCAGTCATTGAGATGATACTCTAAAATATTCGGTGGAAGCCCTGGATCAGCCTAAAGATCTTTCAAGTTTACTCCGTTGCTTCGCTTTGTACTAGTTTGTGAATTTTTAAGTTTTTTTAAATTTGGAGTAGTTGACGGTTACTCTTGCACCATTAGGGACTTTCTTGAAATATTTATCTAAAACTAAAACATCAAGCAAGATAATCAGCATCAAACATCAAAGTTTTCCCAATGCAATCTTTCCAAATACATTAATAATTTCTAGCTCAAAAAGAAGGCTAAATTTAACATGAAGTGCACTTCTTCTCTTATGGAATATCAAATCATAATCATTCATCAACTCTTTTAAAAGCAATTAAAAAAATAGATTCGCTCACCTAATCACAAGGACATATACATTATTATTACGTAGAGATTTATGGGTCAATTAAAATTCATGCAACTGCAAGTCATCCCTTCCACCATTTCCCCCCTTTCCCCCACTAAGTATATACAGCTAATACTTTTCTAGTAATTTAATTAGGGTTTTTGATGAGTTTTTGTGGTTTTCAGATCTTTACCTAGAGTTTGGAGGGATAGATGGAGGCGATGAGGAGGCTTGATGGAGTTGAGAGGTGGTGCGACGGCGTGGCGGCGCGGGCGGTGGCGCAGGCAGCGGGCGGCGGCCTACGGGAGAAGAAGGCTACTTTGGATCCTTTTCACTGTTTGCAATCTGACTTTCGAGGAACCAGATAGAGAGAGCGAAAGATAGAATTGAGTTTTGGTGATTAGGGTAATGATCGACGGGAGGAGAGAGAGAGAGAGAGAGGACAGAGCGCGCGAGAGAGGGGGGACTCACTGTGGGAGAGAGAAGCCTAGGGTTTAAGCTACTTAAATGTTGTGGGAATGTGTAATAAGATATTAACAGGGATAAAGCTTACAATGATTTGGATTTAGAAGAAATTTTCAAAATCGCCCCAACATAATTTTTTTTAAGAAATCTAACCTCATTCACTTTTAATTATAGAAATCGACCCACTTTGAGTTAATTACGGTACAAATTAGTCGGGGTTGCCAACCCCGACTAATTAGTAGCCTAATTAGCAGCCACAAACCTTCCCCCGCTCTTTGACCCCGCTTGTAATTAGGCTACTAATTAGTCGGGGTTGGCAATCCCGACTAATTAGTACCGTAATTAACTCAAAATTGGTCGATTTTTATAATTAAAAGTTAATATGGTCTATTTCTTTAAAAAAATTGTCTGTTTGGACGATTTTGAAAATTTCTTCTTTGGATTTATATGAGGACTAAAATGAAAACCAAAAACAAATGATCAGTAATTACACAATTCTTTTTATTTTATAATGTGGCAACTAAAATTTTATTAAGATAAGCAGCAATACAATGAATAAAAGATTCAATGTGGAGAAAAAGTACCCTCCCAGAAAGACCCACGCTTCGACAACAATAATGACTTTGCGTTGATATATGAGCAACTTTATTTCCTTCATGATGCATAAAGAGAAAAGAGCAATAAGGAAACTCCGACTTCAATTCCCGAATCTCTAGGAGAAAAATTACCATTGTCATTTAAGCAAGTCCTACTAGCCTTGATTGTATCAATCACTATTTTTGCATCAGATTCAATATCAATATTCAACATGGATTGATCCTTAGCTAGCTTCATACCTTCAACGGTAGCCCAAGCTTCCATACAGGGTACGTCAAACACCAGGGATACAAAATCATGGACCACGACACTTGTAGCACCACAATCTTGATCAACGTCTACTGCAGCATCAACGTATAATTTCAAAATACCTTCCTTAGGAGCACACCGCTCAACTCTTAGTCTTGGGCTCTTGGAAGACTCTTATTAGCATCCCAAAATTCTTACAAATATTCTTCAACTCAAGGTAAAATAAGTTATAGGCGAAGACACTTCCCTTCGTAAAACCACTTGATTTCGATTGTTCCAAATAATCCACACAGTAATTAACAAACGACACAAACCCTTCTTAGCATTCGTGCTAAAAACATGCATTAGCCAATGCAATATCGAATTCATCTCCATTCTACCAATTCTCAAGAAGAGAACTATCTGCTAAACACGAGTAGACCATACACATTGAGATACCAAGTGATATACAGTCTCTCTGAATGATTTTGACAAATTGGACATGAATTTTCTACTTGAACCCCTCTTTTTCTATTATTAGAGAGAGTTGGGAGAATATTTCTCACAAGTAGCCATCCAAAATAATTGATTTTCTATAAAAATAATTTTTTTTTATTGATATAAGGAAATTATAACCATAATTAGCACCAATGACTTTCCAACCTTCTTGAGTCAAAAACTAAAGGAGATGACTAAATTTCCGGCAACAACGCTAACATTGCTCAAAGTTCATGTTTTCACAAATAAATATAAAGTTCAATAATTTTTCAAAGCTAAATTTAAAAAGATTAAAAGAGAAGGTTTTTGAGAATTTGGCCTCTTGAATTTCATCTATATTGAAATATATCGTCCAAATATACATGTTTTGAATATTTCCTCCAATACCTTTAGCTTGTTTGAAATCAATTTCTATGGCTAAGTTTTGCTTGACTAACCCAAATAAATTTTTTTTTTCCTTTTTCCTTTTTACCATTGCCTTAAACACATACTCTTCAAGGGTAAACAATCTTACTCTCTTTTAAACCCATTTACTATCAAACCCTAGCTTGCTAAAAATCATTATATTCCCAACTTATATTCTAATATCCTTTCTTCTTGCCTTTTA
>BQKN01061243.1:0-11688 GCA_022839385.1 Asparagus kiusianus | reverse complement strand
CGGCATAAAGGACCTGTGGTTAGCTTCAACTCTCGGCTCCTTCGATTTTCGGTTTATCCGATGCTTTGACGAATAACCGAAGTTTTTCCGGCGCTGCGTTTATCGCCTGGCCGTCGTCGGAATCTCGAGTCTACAGCTGGTGAGTTGAGTTTGGCTCGTGTCATTGGGTTGACTTTTGAAATTACTATCCCTGTCACATCGTGTTGACTTGGGGTTTCGGATCACTGTGTGTTGACTTTTCGTCGCAACGCGTAAAACGGCGTTGACCTAGGGTTACGCGTTGACCGGCGTTGACCCTAGGGTTTCGAATTGTCGAGTGTTGACTTTTTGTCGTGACTCATTGGATGGTGTCGACCTAGGGTCACGCGTTGACCGGCGTTTACCCGAGGGTTTGGGATCGCCGTGCGTTGACTTTTGTTGCAATGCGTTGACTTTTGTCGCAACACGTTGACTTTTGTCGCAACGCGCTGACCGGTGTTGACCTAGGGTTACGCGTTGACCGGCGTTTACCCGAGGGTTTCGAATCGCCGTGCGTTGACTTTTGTCGCAACGCGCTGACCGGCGTTGACCTGGGGTTACGCGTTGACCGGCGTTTACCCAAGGGTTTGGAATCACCGTGCGTTGACTTTTGTCGCAACGCGCTGACCGGCGTTGACCTGGGGTTACGCGTTGACCGGCGTTTACCCGAGGGTTTGGAATCGCCGTGCGTTGACTTTTATTGCAACGCGCTGACCGACGTTGACCTGGGGTTACGCGTTGACCGGCATTTACCCGAGGGTTTAGAATCACCGTGCGTTGACTTTTGTCGCAACGCGCTGACCGGCGTTGACCTAGGGTTATGCGTTGATCGGCATTTACCCGAGGGTTTCGAATCGCCGTGCATTGACTTTTGTCGCAACGCGTTGACCGGCGTTGACCTAGGGTTACGCGTTGACCGGCATTTACCCGAGGGTTTCGAATCGCCACACGTTGACTTTTGTCGTAACGTGTTGACTTTGATCGCAACGCACCAAATGGCGTTGACCCGGGGTTACGCGTTGACCGGCGTTTACCCGAGGGTTTTGAATTGCCACGCTTTGACTTTTTGTCACAACGCGTTGACCGACGTTGACCTGGGGTTACGCGTTGACCGGCGTTTACCCGAGGGTTTTGAATCGTCAAAAGTTGACTTGGGTGGAAATCATCAACATATCCAACAATCGGCGAAGAATCGGCGCGATTCAGGGTTCAGAAAAATGTTCGGGGGGTCAAAACCTAGTCAAAACACCCCCGTGGTGTCTCAACAAAACCGAGACACCCTTGGGGTGTCTCGGTTTTGCCGAGACACCCCTAGGGGTGTCTTTGGCTCAACCACGGTCCCCCCCTCTCTTTTGTCTCTTTCTTGTTTTGTTTTGTTCTCCCTTCATTTCAAAATTCAAAAGAGATTCCCCCTCTCCCCTTTCTTCTTCCTCCAAGCTTCCTCCATTGATTTCCTTTCAAGAGCTCATCAACTTCTCAAGGCAAGCTCGGATTTTTAAGCTCCCCATTGGCCGAAATTTATCTCCTCCAATTAGGGTTTCTTACTCCTCCTTCAAGCTCGAATCTTGGCCCTTGGAATTAGGGTTCTCAAACCTCTTGATTTGGGTAAGTTCCCCTTCACAATCCTCTCATTTTTTGATAAAGATTGCATCTTTACTCTTGTAGTAGGCTAGGGGTTGTGTATGCACCATACTTTGGGGGGTTTTGTGCAAAAGAGGCAATATGGCCGAATTTTGGAGGGCTCTTTTGCAAAAATGGGACTGAAATTCGTGGGGGCTTTTATGCAAAAATGAAACTGAAATTTTGGAACTTGGATTCATGTCCATTTGCTCAAGAAAAGTGAGGGGTGCTTTATGCAAGAGTTGTTGAGGGGTTTATTTGCAAAACAGCCCATAAATATTTTAGAGGGGCCTATTTGCAAAAAGGCAGCGAATTTAAGGCATGAAATCCAAGGAGTTTAGGCTACAAACTCATGATCAAATTTTTGATAAAGGCATGCGGAGACCAAATCAAAAATTTGTGGAGGGGCTTTTATGCAAAATTGGCTAAATTCTGCAAAAAGGCTTATTTGCAAAATTTAACCAAAATTGTGGGGCACTGAGGTGCTAGATGATCGAATGTGATGATCATGACCCGGATCACGCGTGTCCTTGACCCGAATTTGGCCTTGATTACGAGGGGTATTTTGGGTATTTCACCAAAATTTACCGCGAAAACGACAATTATTGTTTGCGCGCACGAAATTTGTAGGTTTAATTAGACTTCAACTATAAAATCCTATTTATTAATAGGACTTAAGTTCAAGTGCTTAATTTTCCTTTTTTCAATATTTCGTGTATGTATATTGTACCTGACGTACTGCTTTTTACTGCAGATTTGCGATGTCTCCTCGTCGCTCTCGACCTTCCAGGAGTCGCTCCTATTCGCAGCACAGCGAGGAGGAGGCTCCCGCTGTATCTTCTTCAGCGGCCTCTTTCTTCGGGGGTGAGAATTTATATTTTCTGTATCCCTGATTGACCTCTTCGCGGGTCATGAAGGAAGAACCGATACCCCTCTTCACGGGGTTAAGGTTTCAGACTTGTTTTGCTTAGCCAATTCAAGTCTTCGGATGTATTGGGGCGATCTCGTGTCGTCTTACACCTCACAGGTCGGTGTGTGTTATCACGGTATCTACGTGATGACGCATACCGTCCTCTCGGTGTAGGACACTCGAAATCGTCTCTCCAATTATCCCGTGAATAATCTCATCTCGCCTTTATGAGATGGATTTTCTGACTCCATCCTCGTTTTGTTGAAGTTGAGTTTCCCGGGGGGTAGCCTTCCTTCTCATGCCAATACCGGTTGTAGCCGTGAGGTCTTCTCTTCAGCTTCTATCAGGCAGGCCGTTGATCCACTCCCCCAGTTCGACAGAGATCGTTCTGACGAATCCTATCGTTTGATACGGGATGGAGGGCGTCATTGTTTACGCCAACTTATTACGGATGCTCCTCTTACTGCGGACTCTTCCTCCACTCAGGCTTTAAAGAAGCCCAGTTTTCTGTTTGGGGATCACACGGAGGATCCTGCTAGATTGACTCTTACCGAGGAGCACTGGCTAACTCTCGACGAAGGAGCTCTTTTGTACATCCCCTCCATTCCTCGTCAATATTCTTTCACTCATTTGGAGAGACAGGCTGTGGGGCGACAGATGTCCTGACACCTTACTGATGATGCTGAGCGAGTTCAGTGTGGATACGTCTCTCATCATAAGAGTCCTGGTTCTGTTGGGTATCATTCCATTCACGGTCTTCGACCAGGGATCATGGGTCTTGACACCGCACCCCCAGGCGAGGTATCGGTAGCTGCTCCTACCGTGAGGAATCGTCTGGCTCAGCTTGGAAGACGGTTACCTCCACCAGATTACAGATGTTACGGTTGGGCTTCCTCACTAGCCAAGGGGTGGTGGACCCACATGACCGATTACGTCTTACGGCGCTGGGAGGGGGATTTGAAGAGCAGTGGATTGTATGTACCCATACGAGCCACCATGCACGGACTCCCAGTCAGCTATCGCCACTTCTTGGCGTTGCTAGAGACATATATGCCTGATAGTAACACATTCTTGACCAGCGGCGGAGAGCTAGGGTTGGCCCTACATGAGATGCATCAGGTTTCTGGCCTTCCGATGGGGGATTATCCGTATCAGGAGTACTTTCCTTCAAACCAGCAGTTGGGGTGGTTGAAGAAAGATAATCCTGATATGTATGACACTCTTTGGGACCTCACTTGTCACTATCATACCTCCTTGCTCCAGACTTCTCCTCCAGCAAAGACGAAGAAGAAGATCAGCTTGAAGCAGTTTGCTATCTATCTGTTTCCTAATTTGGAGGGTGATTCCGGAGAGCCCATTCGTGAGTTAGATATCTTAGACTTCACTACTATTAACGAGTTGATGGAGAAGCATAAGACTCGTTCTTATACCCTTGCTAGTGCTGAGGGAGCTTTTCCTGCAGGAACCAAGTTCCGTTCGTTCCTCCGTCGCGCATAGAAGTCTATCGAGCCTCGGTCTCTGCTGACAGGCTATCTTACGCTCTGGTTGAAGAAGTGTGTTGTTCCATACCAGACTTCAGACGCTTTACCTCTCGAGGTGCTCTTCCCCACGGTTCAGCTAGCTTATGGGAGGGAGCTTTCTCTGCTCCCAGCGATGGTTGCCAGCATCCATTGCGGGCTTAGGAGTGTGGTCAGTTGTTTTACCCAGGTGGGTCCTGAACCATCGACCGGGCTTGTTTGTCCGAAGGTCGAGCTTCCCTACGCGTATCTGATGGCTTGGCTCGTTCTTCACCGTCCTGACTTGATGTCGACGCCTAGTGCTGTTGATGTTCCTGTTCCTTTCATTCAGCTGTTGGAGAGGAGCAAGTGGCTTGGGAAGAAATTCAGTGATGTACAACAAGAACTTCAAGTTCGCAAGAGCTGGGAGTTCTTCAAATGTTTTCCTCACTTCTCGGGTCGCTATGGTGACATGCTGGTCGACGAGAAGAAACCCAAGAGTGATCGGACTGTTCTCGACGTCGGTTGTTTCCGTTGGTTGGTGAACATCCGTGTCGGGTATCTTGTTTTCCGGGTAAAGAATCGGTGCCACATAGAGCCTTATCTTCCTTGCCGTTTTGCTCGTCAGTTCGGCTATGACCAACTATATGTTGGGAACCCCAGCCGTGGTTTGAAGGTTGAGGGAGGGCTTATTGACGGCGTACGAGCATGGCTGTGGACTATGGTGGGCTGCACTAGAGCCCATTTTGCTCTCCCTTCATATAGACGCAAGCCGATGATTACTTTCCTCAGCTGCAAGTGGTTCCTTTCCGCCTATGAATCCGTAGGTGTGAGGAGTCTTTCAGAATTACAGTCCGAACACTCGGTTCAGGCTGCTATGAAGGCTGCTCGCCAGGCTGAGCTTGCTCGGAAGCAGGGGAAGAGGCCTGCCCAATCTCCTCTTCCAAGCAAAGCTGATGGAGAGCTCCTTCCCACGGATGACTGTAGGCATAAAAAATTGCCAATAGGTCTCCACGAACAGCTCAGTGTTAAAGAATGACGATGAACGTCACTATCCGATCCACAGGGGTTCGATTAACGTCGGTGAACTATTGAAGTGAAGCGACGAACAACGAAGGCACGGGCTAAATCGAGGGCCCCGCAATGTTTACAAAAAGAATAACGCCCTTCGTGAATCATTCATCCTACAGATGATCCAATCACCGGATCTTGTAGAACTCCTCGTCGGGTTTCCAACGCACCTGAAATCACTCAAATCCAAGTTCGGGCGAAGAATCTACAGCGAAACAATCAAACGAGCGTACCGAAGGGTTTCGGACTGAATCGGGACACCCGGGGTGTCTCGGCCTGGCCGAGACACCCCAAGGGGGTGTCCTCTTCCCCTTGGTCCCCCCCCTCTTGGTTTCCTATAAATAGGCCCCTTAGGCCTCCATTTGAAAGGGCTCCTGATTATTTGCTTTTGGCTTGGAATTGCTCTTGGCTTGGATTTTTGAAGAGCAAAGGCTGGAGCTTGGAGCAAGGTCTGAATTTTAAAGCGGCGAAGCCCTGCCGGAGCGAGGAGTGAGAGTTCTTCATCAACCCTTCATTCACCCCTTTTCTTTTCCTTAGTGTTGCCCCTTGGCGGTGACACTAAGAAGAGCTAGTATCTCGCTTTATCCGAGATATACGCTTTAAATTTCTAGATCCCTTCGCGGATCGACGGAGTTCTGTTTCTATATCCCTTCACGGATAGACGAAACTCTGCCGGATTCTTCCGGAACGAATCTGATCGACCGGCGGTCCACGGATATCAACATCCCCGTCACAGGCAAAAGACCCACGCAAGCGAGACCGCACCAAAACGGGATCTCGTGTTTATTTTCGATAAAGTTGTAATCTTTGTTTTATTGCGCAAGGAGATCTTATAAAAAGATCGACTTTTTATTTCATTCTTGTTGTAACGACCGAAGTTGTAACAGATCTGAAGAGCAATGAAAACAGTAACTTTTCCCGAAAACAACGACGACGAGACCTTTGAGGAGGAATATGTGGACATAGACACCGACCAAGAAGAACTTGATGCAGGTTTGTCATGCCCTTTGATTTTCTTTCTTAACCCTAATTGGTATCAACGAAAGATCTTTGTTCGTCTGATGACATGACCATTATCGTTTTAGGTCAGGCAGTTGATGCTCATGAGTCGCTCGCTACGAGCTCAGGGCCCAACGACCGAGTTCCCACGCATATTGAGGCATGTGGCCAGTCCGTGCATGACCGACCCGTTGGTTCTAGGAGGGCTGGTACCTCGAAAAGGAAGAAGATCGCTCACAAACCACCCGTCGGCCAGCGTCCTTATGGAGTGGATTTAGGCGACATTGCTGATGGAGAGGAAGGTAACATCTTGTTATACACATTTTTATTGCTTTAAGGTGATTTACCTTTTGGGATTCATAATCATGTTTTATGCTTCAGGGTTCTTTGAAGAGGGCGAGCTTCCACCAGATCCGGTATTCCCTGGATCTGATAACATGGACTACTTCATGCAGCAGATGTGCGACGCCCTTCGTGACGGTTCCCTGGACATCGATCTAAACATTGATCTTGAACAGGCAGATGGTGTTGAGCCCACCATTCCATATTCAGGCCTACCTACATCCGATGATGCCCTTCTCCATCGTGGGGAAAGAGCATCTTCTGTTCCTGCTGCAGGTATTTCCAAACTTTCCCTTCTTCCTTATCTTTTTATACATATCTCCAACATCTGGGTTGCCCTGCAGGTGTTGCGATGGAAAAGCCGGCTGGGGACGGAGCCTTTCATGATGTAGGTTTTGAGGAACAGGGGTGTGCTCCTGTACCAAGTTTCTCGAAACCTGACGCCGGGTTATTAGCCGACATGCTGGCTGAACAGACTTCCAGGGGGACCGTGAGACCACTCTTTGGGAGTGATTCATTCACAGGTATATATCTGATTCCCTTCATTTTCTTCTTCTTTTTTTTTATCCCACTTTCCATTTTGACTAATGAAGAAGTGTAACTGTAGGACCGGCTGTTGTGCCTGATACCACTACGGTTACTGGAGCTGATAGCTTACATGAGGGCGGTGTTTCCCCGCCACAGCCGGGAGGTATGACTGATCTGCCTACAAGGGTTGATATACCCTCCATGACCACCCCTGCCGTTATCCCGGAGTCTGTCGGACCTCAGCCCGAGGGAACCTCCGTCGGCATAGGTACGCTCGGAATTTGACTTTGAATTTTCTCCTCGTACTCGATAATCCCTTAGCTTTCTATATCGCTGCTTGCAGGATCTCGATCTTCTCTGTATGAGCGTGTCCGCGCCCTTCTGGCCGATACCGATCTAGACAGAGACATCTTCCGTATGGACCTTGGCTTTTTTACAGCCTTTTATAACGGCATGATCGAGAAGCTTCTTCACAGAGAGTACTGTTTCGATCAGTTCAGGCATTCCTTTTCTCATCACATGATGATGATGAGGGAAGAGGGACATCCAGAGTTGGCCGATTCCTTCACTGCCGAATTCGCTGTTCTGGAGTCAGAGATCCGAGAGCTGAGGGAGTTGAAGGCTGGTGGAGCTTCCTCTTTTGTATCCTCTCAGATGGAGGATAGGCTGACGTAGTGGCATGACCTGAGATCTTCCATCGGCAGCGAGCTTCGATCACGTGAGCATTCTGTTACGCAGCTGATGGCTACCCTAGCGAAGAAGGATGCCGGCAGAGCCGAGTTACTCAGCTCCTTGGATTCCACCCGTGAAGAGATAGCTAGGCTGAAGGAGGCCTTGAGGCGTGCCGAAGAGTCCGCTACTCTTATCGCCGAGGACCTAGCTGGATTAGAGCGTTCTCGTGAATGGACGCTCGATAAGCTGGGATCGACACAGGAGGGATTGATGAAGCTGCAAAGTGAAGCCGCGAAGGTCTTAAGCAGTTCTGAAGACTCTGTCCGAGCTAGCCTGCAGGCAGAACTTGAGGAGGGCTACATGGACAGGCTCTCTAGTTTAGAGTCCTATGTTCTTAGCTGTCAGTTGCCTTCGGGCTAACGAACTTGTTGTTGTATGCTTTTGGCTTGATCTATTACTAGGGACTCCACATTTGCTTCTTTCACAGGATTTTTTTTGGTACACCCCCAGCCCTCAATGCTATGACTTTGAATACATAGACTTCACCATTTCTTATAGGGAAAAGGGCACCCCGCACCGCGTATTAGGCGATGACTTATCCCTTCTTAGGCTTCGGGATAAAATTCCCCAGGTTTAGACCCTGGTGTCTTCTTTAATCGGTAAAAGACTAAACCGGCTATACGTGTTAGGTATAGGCTTTGGGATTATTGGCAAACCCCCAGCCTTCAACGGGTTTGATGTGCCTTTACCGATTACCGTTTGAATCGGGCTAGCATGCGAATTGTCTAGGTCCATTCCGCATGTAACGTTGTGCTAAGAGAGCAAACTCCCTGAGACTTTGTGCTTTGACGCCGAAGGGTACCCCGCACCGCCCCGTGCACAAAATGCACAGACTGGAAGTTTGGGATTGTGTCTTTTTAAAGACAAACTGAGAGAGGAAGAATTTTATATTCTATCTCCCAGTGCTGAAGAGGAAGAATTTTATATTCTATCTCCAGCTGGAAAGGAAACTCGAGGTGGGATCCCCACCCCCCAGAATCCGAAAGGACGAAACTAGGGGTGGGATCTCCACTCCGAGAATCGAAAAGTTCAAACGACCCTAACTTTTATAGGATTGGTCATTTGAATCTGAAGAGGAAGAATTTTATATTCTATCTTCAGCAGGAAAGGAAACTCGGGGTGGGATCTCCACCCCCAGGATCCGAAGGATGAAACTAGGAGTGGGATCTCCACTCCGAGAATCGAAAAGGTTCAAACGACCCTAACTTTTATAGGATTGGTCATTTGAATCCAAAGAAGCTCAATTTCTACCCTAACTTTTATACGTTTGGTGGAAAAAGGAGCAAAAGCAGCTTTTCGTTTATCGAAAAGGAATGACTCGGTCTTAGTCTCGGCTATGGTAAGCTTAACTAAGTGAGAGTGGGGAACAACCCTAACTTTTATAGGTTTGGTTGTCCGGATTGAAAGTGGACCTCTCGTTCATTGGAGGAATCGAGAGGAGATTTTGGTTGTGGTCCTAACTGTAGGAAGGTTTGACCAAGTGGGGTTTGTGTGGTGGAGACTATGAGTCATCAAACACCAATGAAAGTTTTGTGAGGGAAAATTGATCCAATGAAGTGATCGGATTTCATCTCAGCAAAAGAGTGCTCGTGAGAGTTAGAGTCTGACAAACAAGAACATTCGGAATTCGAACGTGGATTTCTTGTTTGTCTCTCTTACAGCGACTGGGTTATCCCTAAGAATATCCCAATGTGGTATTCTTCCGGGAACTTCCCGGTACATCAATTTTTTTCCTGAAGATACTAAGGATAGTATCTTTTCAAGAATTTGCCATTTATTGGCATCATAAGCCGGTCACCATCTTTGGTGACTAAGCGATATGCGCCGTTCGAGTAAACTGTTTCTACTACGAACGACCCTTCCCATTTGGGTTCAAACTTGCCTTTCTTCTTGGAGTTAAGGATCATAGGTCGTCTTTCAGTTAAGACCAAATCCCCTTCCTTAAAACTCCTTTGTCGAACCTTTTTGTCGAAGGCTCGAGAAATTCTAGCTTGGTAAAACTCAATATGCTGTTGAGCTTCCAGACGCTTTTCATCGAGCATCTCGAGTTCTTCGAGGTGCTTCTGATGCTGTTCTTCGGTCGTCATCTGGGTTGCAAGAGCGATCCGAAGAGACGGAATTTGGATTTCCAAAGGGAGAACGGCTTCACATCCGTACACCAATGAGTATGGGGTTGCGCCGGTCGGTGTACGCACCGTAGTACGATAGGCCCATAGAGCCGCTCCGAGCTTGTCATCCCAATCCCGTTTATTACTCTTCACAAGTTTTGACAAGAGCTTTATGATAGTCTTGTTGAAGGCTTCAGCTAATCCATTTGTTGTGGGATTGTAAGCCGTTGACGAGATATCCTGAATTTTAAACTTTTCGCAGAACCTTATGAAGGCGTTGCTGATAAATTGAGGACCGTTGTCATGTATGATTCGTCTTGGAACACCATACCTGTAGATGATATGGTGCTTGATGAATGCAATGACGTTACTCATTTTAACTTCTCTGAGTGGAACTGCTTCAGCCCATTTGGAGAAGTAATCGGTAATTGCCAGGATGAACCGGTCACCTTTGACTGACGGGGGGTTTATAGGGCCAACAATGTCCATTCCCCAAGTCTCGAACGGCCATGACGTAACCGAAGGATGAAGATGCTCCAGAGGTTGGTGCATATAATTCGCGTGTACTTGACATGCGTGAAACTTTTGGGCGTATGTGATTGCATCATTCATCATGAAGGGCTAAAAATATCCCATTCTTCTGATACGGTCATAAAGCTTGGGACCAGGTTGATGCGCACCACACTCTCCTTCGTGTGCCTCCCTAAGGACTTCTTCAGCCTCTTTGGTTGATAAGCAACGCGCTAGCAACCCATCGTACCCCCTGCGGTATAGCGTTCGATTCTCCGTATTGTAGTAGAATCTTAGAGCTCTTCGTCTGATTGACTCTCTCTCCTTCACATTTTCTGGCAAGATTCCATGCAAGACGTAGTCGATGATGGGGAAACTCCAATCTTGGGGTTCGAACTCAGCCTGAGTTGTGTGCACCTCCTGGACCTCTTCTTCCCTATCATTTTCATCGTAAAGCAGCACTAAGAGTTGGTGAGTTCTTACCGTAACAAACTGCTCTGTTCCGGGAGGCTGTGCCAGAGATACAGCTAAAGCTGCTAACGCATCCGCGTAAGTGTTCTGTAACCGCGGAACGTGCTCGATGAAGAATCCTTCAAATGATTCCGCTATTTCCACTGCCATCTTATGATATGGTAGTAGATCCTGACTTCGGACTTCATACTCCCCTTGGACTTGTTTAACTATCAGTTGAGAATCACCGAAAGCTTCGAGATACTCAACCCCCAGCTCCTTGGCGAAATTGAGCCCTATAATCAATGCGTTATACTCTGCTACATTATTCGAGCATGGCTCGGTTAATGAGTAGGCTCGAGGCATCACATGTTTTCCTGGGGAAACCAAAACAACTCTAACTCCGGAGGAGACCTTAGAACATCCAGGAGTACTTGTGACAAGAGCCGCTCGGGAAGCGCCATCGAAGTACAAACGCCACACTTGTTGGTGTAGGCATCGAAAATTGCCGATAGGTCCCCGCTCATAGCTCAGTGTTAACGAGCGACGATGAACGTCACTACCCGGTTCACAAGAGTTCAAATGACGTCGGTGAGCGCCTGAAGTGAACCGATGAACTACGTGAGCCAACGAATGTCAGAATCACGGGGATACGGATTGACCGAAAACCCCACGATCACTGCAATTGGACCAACACCCGCCGTGTCCCGATCATCCCACTGATGATCCAACCATCGGGATCAACGGAGCTCTTCGTCTAAATTCCAACGCATCTGAAATCAGTCGAATCCGAGTTCAGACGAAAAGTCAACAAAGAGTCAACGGCGGGACAACGGCGGGACAACGGCAGGACCTCAGTCTGAACCGGGGCACCCTGGGATATCTCGGCAAGCTCGAAACACCC
>BQKN01061241.1:1055-21871 GCA_022839385.1 Asparagus kiusianus | reverse complement strand
AGGCGTACCTGTCATCCTCGTCCGGATCAACCTCCTCCCGCAAGTCCAAGTCTCCAAAGCTCTCCTCCAAAAGGAAACTTCGTTGGTACGAAGATGTTGAAGCTGCCAACGAAGATCTCGCCCCGTTTGATGCCGAAGCTGCATCGGGTGAGATCTCTCCTTCCAACCAGGTCAGATCCGCTCTGGCCAAATCTTCCGTTGCTGATGGCGTAGCGACTCTCTCAAAGAGAGCCCGTCAAAGGCAACGTCAGCGCCTTGCGAAACAAATCGCAAAGGCAATGGAATCTGTAGACGGGATCCGTTACAACACGGATCTGAAGAACAGAAGAGGCAAACAGCCTCAACAACAGACGAATGGCAACTCCTCCAAGCCGTCAACGAACGAATGGATTCGCGTCAAACAGAACCGTTCAACCCTGGAGGAACGCATTCGGAAGCGCTGCGCACTCTCAGCGCAAGCACGGGCTCAAGTCCAAGAAGCCCGTAGAAGGTTGCAGAAGGAGATGGCCAAGAAGCCGCCACCAGCCCGCTAAATATGGAAGCCGAAGTCTGAAACCGCAACTCAGGCCAAGGTACAATCAATGCAGCCTTCAAAACGAGTTCAACCTCCCGAACCATCCCAGAGAAGGAGGTCAGTCTTGGAGCGCCTCGGTCCAATTCCCGACGAGCGCCGCAAAGTTCATGAACGCTTGGGCCCTATGAAAAAGTCCCGAACGAATCAATATGCTGGGGGTCGCCATGATCCTCAACATGATAAGGAGTTCACGGCGTCCGAGCGCACTAACTTGCGCATTGAAGTTCGGGAGCCCGTTGAGAATTCACGCCCACAAAGGCGCGTTTCGAGGCGAGTGACTCTCGAAAGTCCAAATAAGGTAATTCGCTCTCAGAAGGAAACGTTGTCGTCCGATGACGATAACGTTATACCTGAGAAATCGTGCCAACACACGATAGGTTACTCCGATCAAATTGACGAGTTGTACTATCGTGCTGGGAGTACGAGCAAAACAAGAAAGAGAAGCCCTCGAAGGCTCGAGGCTCAGTGCCCCTGTTCCAAACTCATTCGGGCGGTATTGTCTCAGTGTAATTGCACTAAGACGGTCCCCGAAAGGGTTTCGGTGTTCGAAAGGCTCAGCACTGAGACGCCAAAGCCAAGGCTTACGCGTTCCCGACGAAGGAGAGCGGTGGTTGAAGATGGAGAATTTCCAAGGGTCACCGCTAACGTGACCAGCAAAAGGACATTGGCACGGGATGATCTCGAGTCAATTCTGGGAGCAACTCGGCGTTTAACCCGTTTACATTCCGGAGCCATCGCACGAGGAACTTATGGTAGGGTTCAGATAAGCTCACCTTCAGAAGATGAAGAATCGGATGCTTGCTCTGCGGTCGCGTCCGACAACACTGTATCCAGCAAAGGAGAACCCCGCGAGTCATTCATGATAAGCGCGGAACAAGTGGCCAAGATGCTCGAAGATGCCATGGCCAAACAACAGGAGACCTTCAGGCTCGAGATGCAGATGGCCATGCAGACCATGAGGGAGATGCATGAGCAGCAAATCCAGGCACTGAGGAACTAGCAAGGCGAACCAAGCCACCGTAATCAGGTTGTTCAAGAAGTTGAGCATACGGATACGGATGAAACTCACGATGCCGATGACCCTCCCGTCAGTGCAGGGGGTGGTAATGAGGATGCCAACGAAGATACAGGTGAAAACTTGAAGATCAAAAGCCTCGAGAGCAAAATCAACACCTTGATGTCAGCTCAAGAGGTGAAGAAAACGAGCATTCCTTGTCCATACCCAAGGGAGTGGGATTCAATCCCCTATCCGGCGAAGTTTAGTCTAATCAACTTCACGCCGTTCGATGGGAAAGGTTCCCCCACTCAGCATTTGATTTATTTCAAATCGCACCTGGGTATTATCTCCGGCAATGAGCCCCTGATGGTGCGGTCATTCGTTGGCACTCTTCGGGGAGCCGCCTTCGATTGGTACCGCCGCCTCAAGCCAGGTAGCGTGAGCAGCTGGGACGATATGGAGACCATGTTCCTCACCAACTTCTTCGACGATGACATCGAGATATCCATCGGAACCTTGCTCGACGAGAAACAAAAGGACGGGGAGTTAGTCGAAACCTTCGTCAAAAGGTTCCGGAACAAAGCGTTAAATTGCCGGGACCCGATCACCGAGGAGTTCATCCTCCAAACTTGCCACAACAATCTTTCCTTGGACGTGCTGGAAGCAATAGGAACAGCACCCTCCAACACTTGGAAAGACCTGAAGGTCCGAGGGGAACAAGCCGAACGCTTCCTCCGAAGGAAGAAGGCCGAGAGGGGTCAATCGATGACAAATCCTCCGAACTCGAACTTCGCCTCCCGTGGTAAGGGCAAAACACCTGCAGCGGCTGTTGACGCTAATCAAACGTCGCAACAGCAGTCCCGGAGACAACAAAAGAACTCGGGTCCGAAACTCCAAAGAGAGTATTCTTTTAAGGATGAAGACGTTACAGCCATCTTTGAATCACTCCTTGCAAATAACAAGATCAAGCTGCCACCTACCGTCAATCAAGAGGAAGCTGATGATATTGCGGATCCGAAGTACTGCGCGTACCATAGAAGGATCCTTCATCCTACTAAGGATTGCTTTACACTCAAGAACAGCATCCAAACCTTGGTGGAAGCAGGCGTTATATCGCTCAATTAACTTGAATGTAAAACTCCAGTGGGTGCACGAGTATAAACTGTATCCCAGTAACTCCAACCGGTATAAGAGTATAAACTGCTCCCTGAAACTCCAAAAAGTATACGAGTATAAACTGCTTCTTAATACTCCAATAAGGTATACGAGTATAAACTATTCCCTTTCTTCCACGGGAAGTTCCTGGAGAATGCCATGCGTGGTATTCTTAAGGATAACCCGATCATGCGGTTAATGCAACAATAAACCCAGTTTTGCAAAGAAAGCTGGGGTGGATAATTCATGTAACGGGAAGTTCCCGGAAGAATGTTAAATGTAATATTCTTAGGGATAACCCGGTCATGATGAATAAAGTGGTAAACACTAAACTCCTAATTTACCAAAAAAAAAAAAAAATTCAAACTTTCGCTATGTTCGTGCACTCAACACTTTCATTTGTTAGAGTCCGAATATAATGGACGAATTGTCAAACCCCTTCGTGTTAAGTCCTTATAACTTAACACCAGAAATTCCTTCCGAGTGATTTGTACATGTCAATATTCCTATAGTGATTTGTACTCTCACTCTCACTTTCCCCTTGGTCAAACCTTCCTACAGTTAGGACCAAAACCAAAATCCCCTCTCGATTCTTTCAATGAACGAGAGGTCCACTTTCAAATTGAGTGGTCAAACCTTCCTACAATTAGGATCGTCTCAAACCTCCCATTTGGTCAAACCTTCCTACAGTTAGGGTCACAACCAAAATCCCCTCTCGATTCCTTCAATGAACGAGAGGTCCACTTTCAAATTGAGTGATCAAACCTTCCTACAGTTAGGATCGTCTCAAACCCCCCACTTGGTCAAACCTTCCTACAGTTAGGACCACAACCAAAATCCCCTCTCGATTCCTTCAATGAACGAGAGGTCCACTTTCAAATTGAGTAATCAAACCTTCCTACAGTTAGGATCGTCTCAAACCCCCCACTTGGTCAAACCTTCCTACAGTTAGGACCAAAACCACAATTCATTCTCGATAAACGAGAAATTCATCTATACCTCGGTAATCAAACCTTCCGACAGTTAGGGTTATCCGAATCGCTTCGATTCTCGGAGTGAAGATCCCACTCTTAGTTTCACCTTTCCGGATTCTGGGGGTGGAGATCCCACCCCGAGTCTCCTTTTCAAACAGGGAACAGAATATAAAATTCTTCCTTCCCCACACCAACCTTTTCCAAAAGTTTATCAATTTAGGATTCATTCTAGGTATTTTATCCCGAAACCTAAGCAGGGATAAGTCTGCGCCTAACACGCGCTGTCGGTTTAGTCTTTTTCCGATTGAAAAAGACACCAGAGTTTGATTCTGGGGTATTTTATCCTGAAACCTAAGCAAGGATAAGTCCGCGCCTAACACGCGTTGCCGGTTAGTTCTTAACCGTCAAAAAGAACCCCCGTTCGCATATTCAACGTTGCGGCAGGTTGTTATTAATAACACCGAAATCCATGCCTCACACGCATGGGGAATTTCATCCTGAATCCTAAGAAAGGATATGCCGATGCCTAACACGCGTCGCCGGTTTAGTCTTTTTTCCGATTGAAAAAGACACCAGAGTTCGACTCTGGGGTATTTTTATCCCGAAACCTAAGTAGGGATAAGTCAACGTCTAATACACGTTGCTGGGTAGCCTATTCCCATAACAATGGCAAAGTCTACATATTCGAAGTTGTAGCACAAAGTCTAAGGGAGTTCATTCCTTTAGCACAACGTTACATGCGAACGGATTTAAATAATCCGCATGCTAGCCCGACTCAAACGGTAGTCGGTAAAGGCTAATCAAATCCGTTTAAGGCTGGGGTTAGCCAAAAGACCCTAAAGTCAACGCCTAACACGCGTCGCCGGGTAACCTATTCCCGTAACAAGTGGTAAAGTCTATGTATTCAACGTCATAGCACAAAGTCTAAAGGAGTTCATTCCTTTAGCACAACGTCACATGCGGAACGGATTTAAACAATCCGCATGTAAGCCCGATTCAAACGGTAATCGGTAAGAGCACCTCAAATCCGTTGAAGGCTGAGGATTTACCAAAAATCCTAAGTCAACGTCTCATACACGTTGCTGTTTAGTCTTTTCACAGGAGAAAGACGAAGTCTACGTATTCAATATCGTAGCACTAAAAGGGTTAACTCTTTTAGCTTAACGTCACATGCGGAACGGAATTAAACAATCCGCATGCTAGCCCGACTCAAACGGTAGTCGGTAAAGGCTTATCAAATCCGTTGATGGCTGGGAATTTGCCAAAAATTCTATAAGTTCGAGTCATTGACGCATCAATTCTATGGATTGGTCTCGTGACTCGGGTATCCGCCACGCTCCAATACCTTAAGAGCTTAAACTGTGTATACTCCAGCAGACGTACGAGTATAAACTGTGTCAAACGTCGAACAGCGTATCACAATGAAGCCTGGACGCCGGACAACGCGTCGAAATGAAGTTTAAACGCCGGACAACGCGTTGTAAATGGGGATTCAACGCAGTCAATCGATGATCAGTTCTGTGTTGAAGCAGCAAACTCGAGCTAAAAAAGCAAGAAATCAAGGATCGACTTCAAAGTTCAAAATTCCGACAACGGTCAGACAATAAATGCAGCACCGGAATCCTCACAGGCGTTCTACAAAGCACTGAATGACCTGGTGGAATTGAAGGAATCCAGAACAGAAGCCATTCCAAAGTCCTGTCACACCGACTGAAGGTTGGGACAATCACATCCAAAGTATTCCAGACTCTTCTATAAAAGAACGAGACTGAAATACTTTGGAGGGGGTATCTGTAGGCGTATAAAATTGCCTATAGGTCCCTTATCACAGCTCGATGACGTCAATTCGACAAACGGACCATCGGGCGACGTATCCAAACAAGGCCGTTAGCTCGCCAACGCCGAAGCCAAGCCATACGCAACGGAGCAGGTTAACGAGGCGACGAAGCCAACAAATCGCACCCAAGCAGTGGAATGCATCCACTCGCACGCAGAATCGAACCAACGTTTCGAGGAATCACCGAGTCATCTAAACAAGAGCGAACTCGGTGATATAACGATCGAATCAAGATTGGTTTCGGACTCGAACTCAGAAGTGGGTTTACTGCCATACTTGGAATCGGATCAAAACGAATCGAATCCGAACAAGTCAACCACACAACCGAATCGAAGTCCAAATTAACAACGAATCAGAACCGGAAACACCGTAAAACCCGAACGACGGACAAAACGAACACACCCGGGGGGACTCGGCCCGAACCAAGCCAACCCGGGGCGGCTCGGTGGCCGAGCCACCCCAGGGTGGCTCGGCCAAGGCCGAGCCACCCCAAGGTGGCCGGCACCCCCCCTTTTTCCCGTGTGTGATGTGTACACGTGCATACGCACAGTGAAGAGAGGCTATAAATAGAGGAGGGGTTCTTCATTTTCAGAGGTTGGATTTTGGAGGAGGCGAAGCCCTGCTGGATTGGAGATTCAAAACTTAGAAAAGATTCAACCTTTGGAGGCTTGAAGACTTGTTCATCCGGATCTGGTGCTCGGCGATTGTCAACAACAAATAAGGCAGGAGTTCGAGAGAATCGGATCTGAGATCTACACGATCATCCTCCGGATCTAAGCTTGGTTCTTAGATCCCGAGAAGAGTCTCGAATTCGCTTGGTCGATTTCGACACTTGGGCTACTATTTCCTTGGTGAATTAGTACCCCACCCGGCTATTATTTCCTTCGTGAGATAATACCCGTCATATCGTGTAGATCCGACCGGATCGAGATCACGCGGTGGTCCACGGCAAACAACCCCGGCGCAGGCAAAGAACCCACACAAAGCGAGTGACCGCAAAACAGGAGCTCGCGATTCGTTCGACATAAAAGGAAACAAAATTATAATCTTTCTTTTATTATTTTTGATTTTCATTGTAACCGGCTCTTATAAAAAGACCGGATTTCTGTAATCGATAAACTATTACGAAAGTGTACAATGATATCAATGAAGAAAGACACAAATTTTCCCGCGAACAACAATCTCTCACAACCCTAATATACTATGTATGTAAATACTAAAAGCTCAATGTGGGTGTGTGTAACAAAGAGATAAATCAAATCTAAACTCAATACAAAAACTAGCTTTAATAAAATGATAAATAAGCAAATAGATATAAAGCTGGAAATAGAGTTTAGAAAACTTCTCAATAGATCAAGAGATTGAAGGAGGCTGGTTGGATGCTCAAGCACCAATAAGATCTCCTCAATCTCTTGTGAAATTGATTTCACAAACCCAAACTCTCAAATACTTAAAAGCTTCTTAAACAACACTTTAAACCCTTGTTAAAATATTTTAAACCATTCTCTTAGGTTATATGGAGAACTAAGATCAATGGGGTATTTATAGCCTCCCAAGACCTCAGCCAAAAACCCCAAACAAAAGACCAAAAAACCCACAGAATCCAAAATTAGATTCTGTACAAAATAGCCATTGGAGTATACGGCGGCCGACCGTGAAAAACTCGCGTCGACCGCGAGCTAGCTTTGAAACTCAGAAAACTTCCAGAGACTTACGCGGTCGACCGTGGGAATATTTGAGCTGATGGTCGACCGTGGCGGTCGACCGCGAAAGTTTCTGTTCCCCACTCAGGAAAAGACATAGGCGTGGTCGACTGTGGCGGTCGACCGCAAACTGACATATAAAATAACAGGTTTCAAACAGATTTCTAATTTTAATAGCATGTTTAAAAATATCAAATAAATTCAGAAAAATATAAAACTTTGGAAAATGATTGTAGACATGATAATACACATGTTACAAAAACTAGTTTTCAAAAAGGACTTCCCAATTGAGAAATATCATTATTTTGTAAAATAGTGCAAAACATGAAAATGTGAACATATGAGTTTTGATATTTTAGCTTAACCATGTTTTGAAACAATACAAAATGATTTTGTAGACTTAATAAAAGATGTATATAATGATTGTTAAGTCTATAAACTGAGAAAATAATATTTTCATAAATACAATAGAAAATGAAACATATGAGTATGTATATGAAAATATATTTGTTTCATATCTAAGAAATTAAACCAAAACATATATGTACATATATATAACTATATATATACAAAACCAAAACGTGTATGTATGTATATTGATTGAGCTTAAAGTACTAACATACATAATATAAAATCTAAACTAAGTTACCCAAGCTTGATCTTGATCTTCATTGTAGCTCAACTTGGTAAACTTGGATGAAACTTATAATTGGATCTTTAACTTGAATTGTATAGGCCTCACTCCACTATTCCGCCAACTTCCATTGGATATTATCGTGAAAGCTTGATTCCATCCATCCTCCAACATATTGTTTGCCTAGAGTAGATACAAAACACAAACACTAGACAAATAATATTAGATGTAAATTATTTGTTAAATCATCATCAAAACAAGAAGGCCAATACGCTCTCCACCTGATGAAATCTGGGAAGCTTCAAGATAGAAGCCTCATCAAACTTGGCGTCCCTACTCAGCATAACCTTCCTATCAACTGGATCCCATATCTTGTATCCCTTGACACCACGCTTGAATCCTACAAATATAACCTTCTTAGCTCGAGGTTCCAATTTATCAGTCTTCACATGATAGTATGCAGGGCACCCAAATACCTTGAGCTGGTCATAGT
Organism: Asparagus kiusianus; assembly: GCA_022839385.1. NCBI lineage: Eukaryota > Viridiplantae > Streptophyta > Magnoliopsida > Asparagales > Asparagaceae > Asparagus > Asparagus kiusianus. Next base: position 13,504 of record BQKN01061241.1, on the reverse strand, counting down.
CGTGTGCTGGCTCTCCCGACCACATCTCCATAGGGGTCTTCCCCTCAATCGCAGATGAAGGCAGTCTGTTAATGAGGTGGCTCGCATATGAAAGTGCCTCAGCTCAAAAGATCTTCTCCAAACCAATATACACCAATAAACATTGGATCTTCTCTAACAAATACCGATTTAACCTCTCTACCACCATATTCTGTTACGGGAGATGACTAATTGTGAAGTGTCTTTCTATGCCATCGTCTCGACATAGCTGCAGAAAGGGGTCTGATGTGTACTCGCCGCCATTGTCGGATTGTAATGTCTTGATCTTTCTCTCAGTCTGCACTTCTAACCTCTTCTTCCACTCCACAAATATATCTAGAACTTCATTCTTCTTCGTCATGGTGTACACCTAGAATAGTCATCAACGAATGTGATGAACCAATGTCGACCACCAAGTGATGCAGTCTTAGTGGGACCCCAAACATCTGTATACACATAATCCAGGATGCCCCTTGTCCTATGGATGGTAGTCCCGAACTTCACCTTCATCTTCTTGCTAAGAACATAGTGCTCACAGAACTTAACTTTTTCACTCTTGGCTCCCTTCAATAGCCCCTGCTTGCACAAAGCTTGCAGTGACTTCTCTCTTGTGTTCCCTAACCTGTAGTGCCAAAGTCTGCTAATATCCACCTCTGAAATAGCTGAAGCAACCTGGCCAATCTCGATGCTCTCTTTCAGATAATATAAGTTCTGATTACGGACTCTCTTCATCACCATAAAAAATCCCTTATTAACATTTGCTACAGTATCCTCAAATATCACACTGAATCCTTTTGCCTCCAAAGCTCCAACTGAGATTAAATTTTTCTTTAACTGAGGAATAACTCTCATCTCTTTCAATTCACGGACTACTCCATTGTGCATCCGAATCCTCACGGTATATATCCCACAAATGCCACATGATTGATCATTTCCCATGACAACAACACCCCCATCAAGTCTCTCAAATAATGAAAACTAATCTCGCCTATGACTCATATGATAAGTAGAGTCAGAATCAAGCATCCAATCTGATGCATCCAAGTAGTTCATCTCCGGAGTAATCAGTAGAGAAAAGCTCGAATCATCGGAATCATCGCCTTTCACAATATTCACCTCATTGGCCTTCAGACCCTTTTTCTTGCTATTCTTCTTCTCCTTGATCTTTGGACATTCTCTCTTTCAATGTCCCTGCTCCTTGCAGAATGCACATTGATTCTTTCCTAGCTGGTGATGGCTTCTTGATTTTAACATGCCTCTATTGCCACCTCTCGGATATAGGCTTCTACCTCTCGTCGACAAGGCCTCTCCTGAAGTACTAGCGTGGGAAGTCTCCTTGTCCTTCCTCCTCAAATCATAATTCGTCAAAGCGTTAGTTACTTCTCTAAAAGTGCCAGAAGATCACTCGTTCAACAAAGTAAGCACAAAAGGTATCATACTCCTCATCTGGTAAGGAGCCAAAAATAATAATATCCTTGTATTTATCCGATATCTTCTCATCAACATTAGCCAAGTCCGACAACAACTTAGTGTAGTTGTTCATATGAACTGCTAGTGAGGTGCCTCGGGACATCTAAAATCTGAATAACCTACGCAGCAAGTGTAATCTGTTCTTAACACTCTTTGTAAGATACTTATTGTTGAGAATTTCCTATCATTGCAGACGTCATCCCAATCATATCATATTTTAGCTCCTGTTCCAAACAAGACCTCAACCCTACAAGCGTTCTTATTCATCTTTTTTTATATCGCCTCTTTATATTTTGGTGGCCTCTCATGGACCATGATGGTCTCCTCTAAATTCTGAGCATTGAGCGCATTCTGAACATCGCTCATCCACAAATCAAAATTGATCTTGTCGTCATATTTCACCACACTAATCTTAGTATTCTGAAACCCAACTTGAACTGTACCCACCATCTTGTTGCTTTCACCAACTTCTTCACCCATAATCACAAACTTTAAATTGTAAAGAAAGATTCAAACTTGATAGAATTTAGAAGTTACCCAACTGAATCCTAGAACAGATTCCAAATAGATCTCCTAACCACACGAGGAAAGGAAAATCTTCAGCGGTAACTCCAAACACTATCTCCACCGAAGCCTAGAACTCCAAGAACCAAGCTTCCACGACGAATCTTCCTCCACCTAATGCCAAAACCCTAGATCTCAAATTTGAGCTCTGATACCAATTGTTGCGCGCCTATGCGGAAGCGTGCTCGCACACCGAACGAATCTGTGAACACGGGAGAAGAGAACCAACTACACATGAGCACAATTCAATCCAAATACTACAAATCAAACCAAATACATAGATGTACGTGGTTCGGCAATTTGCCTACATCCACGGGGAGAGGATGTGGAGTTTCCACTAAATTAAGGAGAGTACAAAGGGTTACAATCTCACAAAATCACTCAAATAAACCCTAAACCAAATCTCTCAACTTGCTCATAAGTTCTCCCTCTTAATATGCTCAGTACAATCTAAAATCTTTGTTAGAACTCTCATCACATAACCCTAGAAACGATTGTTTCAATATATATCAAAACACAAACCCAATACGAACAGGAAACTAAAGTCCAGGCCCAACCCGACTCACAGTCGACCGTAGAGCCACGTGCAGTCGACCGGATCCAACGACAGAAACTCAATATCACTACAGGGTTTGGCCGGTCGACCGCCACGCCACTGGCGATCAACCGCGAAAAGTCCAGAGACTTTTCCAGCTTGCGTGCACGTTTGCGGTCGACCACCTCGCCACTCGCGGTCGACCGTTGGAAGTCCAAACCTGTTTTCTGTCATTTTTCTTATATTCTCTTCAATATATATATATATATATATATATATATATATATAGTGTGTGTGTGTACACTTATAAGTTGTAAGTATATACTTAATAATTATATACTTATAGTATATGTAAGTATGTACATATATGTGAATATGTGATGCTTGTATATATAATATATAGTTATATACTTATATGTAGGCATATACTTATAATAGTTATAAGTTATATCTTTTTTGTAAAAGTTCTTAGTCATTTTTTTTCCAAAAATTTACAAATTATTTGAGGGGAAAAAGAAGCAAAAAAAGAGGTTAAAAAATCGGGCCGACCTACGGCTGGCGACTAGGCCGGGCTGGGATAACCTAGGCCCAAGACCGCCGGCTTTGGGTTGACATAGGCTAAGTCGATCCGAGTTAATCTTGACAATGGATCGAACAAAGCCTGGGTGTCCTGTTTGGGAGTAGAACTCAACCCATTTGAGTTAGGCTGAGTTGGTCAACACAGCCCACTATATTCCTTTCAATTTGTTTTTATTTTTTCTTTTTATTCTTTTAGCTTTTTTTAAAAAAAACTTGTTTAAATGAATTCTGACCAAGAAGTTAGGATTTTGTTGCTTCTTGAGGAAGTTTTGAGACTCAACCTACCAAATGTTTGCTTGAAAACATGCACATTTAACTATACTAGATTTCATGCATGCGGAATGCACGTTGTTAAATACCATAATTAAGAACTTATAGTTTATTCCTTACTAAAAGTTATCCATCAGTTCCACTTTGATAGTTTTTACTCAATTATGTCTCTAAACTTTAACATTGTGATTTTTTATCTTTATTTGAATGGGTTACACCAAATTTAAAATTTTATGTTGATAATTGAATTGGTATGAAACAAATGTAATTTGAAGTCATTTGAATTTGCATGTTATTTGAACTGGCATGAAACCAAGCTGGACCTGAGAAAGCATAGCGGTGCAAAAGTGAAGAATACTTAGAAAAAATAGCGTTAAAAGCCAAAATGAATGATTAAAAGTTGGCTAAATGATAAAAAAAGAATATGGAGTTTCTTGTTTGTTGATAGAATTCATAGAAGATCATAAAATAAAAATTAATGTTAACTCTTGTTTACTTTTATATGATAAAATCATCCATATAAACATATAAAAGTACTAAAAATGTTCACCAAAATCCCTTCTAAAGATTCTGTAATCTTGCTCAAAAATTAAACTATTCTATAAAATATTTAGAAAATATTATCTTTTATTCTTTTTATTTTATTTTTTTTATTGAGCCGAGGTCAATCCTTCTCCACATTTATCTTATTCCTAGGTGTTATGGTAATTCACCATCTAAAAATAAAAATATCGAGAAACTGACTTCATAGACCCAAAAGAGTTATGGCCTAAGCTACCTTAGCGGCCCAAAGCCCAGCCAAGAACAAATCTATTGACCCGCCGAGCGATGAATCATCTTTATCGACGTGAAGCGTGGGATCAGTTGACTCCTCAAGAGTCTGCCCGCCTCATAATCGAGACAACTCCTCAAATAGTCGGCTCGACCATCTACTCGGTTGTCTACTCGGCCAGAGGCTCACTCGACTGTCTGGTCGGCAAAGTCATAGGGACGATTTAAAAAATCGATCCGTCTCTACTAAGGGGATAAGATCCAACTAAGCCCCCTTCAGATATACATCAATCAACACTATAGTATTGATCGGTCCCATCAAGATCTCAACTCTGACAAATTTTGTGTATAAACAGCTTTCTCTAGCTCACAAGTCACTTCCCAGATATTACTAAGATATCCCCTCCTGTGCTCTAATAATTTCCCTTCCAGTCGCTAGCCGACATCTGTAAAGCGAAGGATGACTTAGCAGCCTGTCCGCTCACTCTCTAACCACCCTCCTGTGCATAGTCAGAGCCAATGGTCAGTGTCTCAGAGGCGATTGACTATAAAAGGAGAGAAGTAAGGTAAGAAAGGGGGGCTGGACCTTCATTAAACTCCGGGGATTATTTCCCCCTCTTGATCTTTTTTTTTTACTAATAACTCAAAGCGACTACCCCCTACAAGGACCTCAATGGCCCCAGGACTCTCTCAAAAACCCCACTCAAGCTCACCAGCTGACTTGACCGTCGGAGGTACCATGGGGGGGAAACAAGCCCCGCCCTCTTACGATTATTGCGTGTGCAGGTCATCCGTCAGTCCCGAGCTCTAAGAATCAGACATAAAGTCGGAGGAGAAGTCGGTCCCATCTCTCATCCTCTCACTCTTCGTCATAAGTGTGAAGATCTGAGCTGCATCCGTCAGCGGATAGCTCTCATTAGCTGTGTGATATCGAACATCAATACTAGGCAATCATACAGTAGTGTCTTCATCGTCTACATTTGTGACATTTGGCGAAAGCTGGATTTCTTGTGATGATATCTTTTCCTAGTCTTTTATCAATTAATGTTACTTATGTATTTTTGTTGCTCTAACTTATTAGTAAAATTATATGTAGTTACTTTAATTTATACAATAACGTTAATTTTTAATCTATCATATATTTTTTAAAATTTTATTATCTAATTGGATGTTTTTAATTTATTGATATTATTATTTTTTTACTAACATCAACTCAGACTACTGTTAGATGCAGAAAAGGGATAGTAAATCTTAATTTGAAGTAAATTTACACATCTTAATGAAAGAATATCAAACATGTACTCTTTTTTTTAAGTTTTGAAATTTAGGTCCTTTTTTATTTTAAAGTTTTGAGGGTGTGTATTGCACTTTTTTAAAAATTTTGAGAGTATTTTTTTTGAAAATTTTAAAATATTAAGTAAAATGCTAGTAATTTTCATGTTTCAAGTATTGATGGTAAGTTTTCAAATGTCAGAATGTTTTTTGTATCTCTGAAATTTTGAGAGTGTTTTATACAATTAATAAGAGTTTAGGTTGCCTTTTGCAAAATTCAAATTTTTAGTGGTCTACTGATAATTTCCAGGTTTAGTATGTACCAGTTATGCATTTTGAAATTTTAGGTTTTTTTTTGTGATTTTTAACTTTTGAGTGATTTTTTTTAAATTTTGAAACTTTCAAGTTATTTTTACAAATTTTAAATTTTCAGGTGCTTGATTGTATTTCCTTGAATTCATCTATGTTGTTTATAAGTTTTGAAATTTTAGAATTTCAAGATGCTCTTTTATAATCTGAACTTTTAAAGGTGTTTCTATAATTTTTGAAACATTGAGAGTGATAATTGGAAATTTTAAATTCTTCGAGAGCTGCTTTTAATTTTTAAATTTTATGTTTGTTATTTTAAGTTTTGAAAATTTGGGGTGTTTTGTATGCTTTTGAACTTTGAGGGTAATTTGTGTAGTTTTTAAAGTTTTTTGGGTTTTTTTAGTATTTCATATGTTATAGTATGTTAGCTATGTATAATTTATTTATCTACCAAACTAATACCGTGAAGCTATTTCATGTAGTTTATTAATCTTATTTTTTTTACTAATATAGTGGAGCTCTTTCATGTAGTTTATTGATCTTATTTTTTTACTAATATAGTGGAATTATTTCATGTATTTTATTAATATTATTTTTTAAGTAGTTGTTTCATGTATTTTGTTAATCTTTTTTTAATTACTGAGCTATAGATAGTTCACGTGAGATTAATATATGATATACTTAGTATTAGGATAGATTAAGATTTAAATAAAACGTTCAATATAATGAAGAGTAATATTGACCATGGAAAGTTTTTTTCGAACTCGTGCTTTTAAAGAGAGTATGATATGATTATTAACTTTTATGGTTACTAAATAGTTACTAATAATTAATTAATCACTAATAGTTAATGTGGTTATTAATAACTAATGTCACTGCAGGGTTTGGGTGCGGGCTTGATCCAGGCCTAGGTTCGTTTCGAGCTGGGTCAAGTTTGCGAGCCGGACTTAAGTTCGAACCTGGGTTTTAGAAACAAACCCATATCCAGCTCGTATGCTAACCGGCCGGTCAAACCCGATCCAAAATAGGCTGGTTCAGTGTGGGTTACGACCCAACCCAGCCTAGTCGCCATCCTTAGACCGACCCAATGCTCGGCCCAGAACTAGCCGGGTCTGGGTTTGGGTCCGGGCAAGGCCTTTTGCACGACCTGGACCGGCCCAGATGGACACCCATAGTGATAACCTCTGTTGGGTGACTAAAAATATCGGCTGATGTTGTTATGAGGGTTATGGGGGAAAAGTCGAAACATTCTGGTAGTTTTCTAGAATTCCCAAAGTTATCAAAGGTTTAGTGAGAGTTTCAAAATTTTAGGGGTTTAAATGACAAAAGGCCAAAATTAATGGGGCTTTAGTGAAGTTTGCCGAAAAGGAAATATCGACAGAATTACCTGACAAAATACTGAAAAAGGATTCATGAAAAGTTCAACACACAACATCTCCTTGTATCTCCATCCATAAACCTTTTAACCGCAAAGAAAAACCTATTACATAACCACACGCCAGCCCAATAAATAAATAAATAAATAAATAAATAAATAAAAGGGAAGAAGAAGAAACGAAGAAGCAGCATGATTCAATCAGAAGTAGTTATTTTACAATCATCGACTTCCACTTCAGAACGCAGTAAATGAGAGCATCTATAAGGGAAATAGAAGAACTTGTAGAGTTGGTGAAAAGTCAGAGGTATGCCTCTGGACGTTGGGCGGTCGACCGGCAGTGTTGCTGCGGTCGACCGGAAGGTGCACACAACTCTTAGTGTGTCGCTGGATGTTTGGCGGTCGACCGGCAGTGGTGCTGCGGTCGACCGCGATTTGTCCAGAGAGCAGACTAGGTCTCGGGATAATTTGCGGTCGACCGGCAGTGGTTCTGCGGTCGACCGACTATCGGGTTTCAGTCTGGGTCTGTTTTCTAGACCCGTTTCAACTGGGTTTTATATAAATACCCAAGTTGTCTTTCTAGGGTTTATGCAAGGGAGAATTTGAGCTGTTGAAGGGGATTTTCAGCGGCTTCTCTTGTTGGAGTCATTTGGAGAGATCAAGAGGTCTTGTTTGTGGGTTTTGGGTAAGATTTGTAACCCTAATTTGTATTCCCCTTGATTTCTATTAGTGAAACTTCCCCCTCCTTGCCCCGTGGACGTAGGCATCTTGCCGAACCACGTATATCTTGTGTTTGTGCTGTGATTGTTTGGCTTGCATTGGTTTGTGGTCTACTATTGTCTTGTGTGTGCTCTCGATTTGGTCAAGTTAGGGCTTCCGCGGCGCACAACAAGTGGTATCAGAGCTCCGGGTTGGATTTGGGAGTTTTGTTCGAAGGATTCATTGTTGGGTTCTTGTTTGAAGAGTAGATCATCAATATGGGTGATACAAGCAATGCTAGTTCAAGTGCTACTAGTACATCGGGGTCGATTTTGACAAAGGCGATCCAAAATTTGAGCATCAATAACACCAAAATTGATGTTCCAAAGTTCGATGGCAAGATCAACTTCGGTTTATGGAGGTGTCAAGTAATGGACGCCTTAGATGCACAAAATTTGGAGGAGACTCTTGAATTTCAAGAGAAACCCGAGGAGATTGATGATAGGGTTTGGAAGAAAATGAACAGTAGTGCTTGTGGAGTTATACGGTCATGCCTAACGCCGGATCTTATTTATGATGTGATGAATGAGACGTCGGCAAAGAGATTGTGGGAAACGCTCAATGAAAAATATTTGACGAAGAGCATTGAGAATAGGCTTCATTTGAAGAAGAGGTTCTACCAATTCAAGATGAAGAAAGGAGTTTCCATTCGGGAGCATGTCAATAACTTTACAAAGCTTATTTCGGATATGGCCAATGTTGATATCATGGTGGAAGATGAAGATAAGGCAATGTTATTATTGTGTTCGTTGCCGGATGATGAGTTTAGTACCTTTGTTCTCACTATGATAAATGGGCGAACTACAGTCAGCTACAAGGAGGTGACCTCGGCATTGGTGAATTATGAGCTGAGGAAGAATGATGGTGAGCCCTCCGAGAAGGCATCGGGTGATGCATTAGCAGTTCGTGGTCGTAGTCCAAATCGTCAGAAGTTCAACCGCTCAAAATCCAAGAATAGGGGTGGCCATAAAAGTGTTGGTAGAAATCAATGTGCTTTTTGCAAAGAAGAAGGACATTGGAAGAATGAGTGTCCAAAGTTGAAGGATAGAGCCGGAAAGCAAAGAGGGAAGGCTGTACAAGCTTCAGAGGTGAATGTTGCTAAGGTTGTTGGCGACACTTCAGATTCAGATTCTTCCGGTTACTCTTGTCCCGCACTGCCGTCAGTTTGTTATGCCGACTCTACGGAGTGGATGCTTGATTCGGGAGCTACGTTTCACATTTGCCCTAAGAGGGATTGGTTTACCAACTTTGAGGAGTTGAAGAGAGGAGACGTGGTGCTCATGGGGAACGATCACGTTTGTCCTATTAGTGGGATTGGCTCAGTCAGAATCAGAATGCATGACGGGGTGGTTAGGGAATTGAAAGAAGTGAGGTTCGTGCCGCAGTTGACGAAGAATCTCATTTCTCTTGGGACTTTGGAGGCATCCGGCTATAGAGTGATATTAGAGGATGCTAGCTTGAAGGTTATGAAGGGATCCATGGTGGTGATGAGAGGGGTCAGGGAAACAACCTATACTACTTGAAGGGCAAGACAATGACAGGGGGTCTGGCTGCTTCTATTACCACAGAGGAGGATGCTACCACACTATGGCACATGAGGCTTGGACACACAGGTGATAAGTCCCTACAGTCTTTGGCAAAACAGGGGCTATTGAAAGGTGCAAAGACCTGCAAGATGGAGCTGTGTGAGCATTGCATACTTGGGAAGAAGACTAAAGTGAAGTTTGGCACCGCAATTCACAACACCCAAGGTATATTAGACTATATTCACACAGATGTTTGGGACCCTTCTAAGCACACATCGCTTGGTGGGGCAAATTATTTTGTCACTTTCATAGATGATTATTCCAGGAGGAATTGGGTATATACCATGAAGCATAAGCATGAGGTCCTGGATATATTTGTGGAGTGGAAGAAGAAAGTGGAGCTGTAGACAGGTAGAAAGGTGAAGACTCTTCGTTCAGACAATGGTGGAGAGTACAAGAGTGATCCATTTCTGTAGTTTTGCCGGGATCACGGCATTAAAAGACACTTCACAGTTAGAGAGACACCGCAACAGAATGGGGTGGCAGAGAGGCTGAACCGTACCTTGCTGGAGAAGGTGCGATGTATGATGACGCAAAGCGGTTTATCTAGATCTTTTTGGACCGAGGCGTTGGTTTATGCGAGCCATCTCGTTAACAGGTTGCCGTGCACTGCGATAGAGGGGAAGACTCCTTTGGAGCGTTGGTCTGGTTCTGTGGTTAGTGATTATGAGACTCTTCGGATTTTTGGGTGTCCAGCTTATTTCCATGTTAGTGATGGGAAGTTGAATCCGAGAGCGAGGAAGGCTATCTTTGTGGGATTTAGAGAAGGTGTAAAATGCTTCAAATTATGGGATCCACAAGATAAGAAGATGATCATTAGCAGAGATGTCACATTCGATGAGGCGTACATGATGAAGCCTCGAGTTCCTCAGCAGGTGGAGGAAGATCAGACAGAGAGGATATCGCAACAGGTGGAGGATGATGTGACTCCACCCACTCCAGTTGACACTGTTCCTATTGAGACTCCTACAGAGATGACACATGAAGGAGATGAGGTGACAGTCGGGCACGAGGAGGATACAGTGGATCATGGGACTCAGGAGCAGGGTCATGCTCAGAGGTCCATTGCAGCAGACAGACCGAGGAGAGAGATTCGTCGGCCAGCTAGATATGATGATGTCATGGTGGCATATGCTCTATCGGTGGAGGTCGTTGATGATTTGATTCCTGCCACATTCAGGGAGGCAGAGTCCAGTCCTGATTCCATTAGGTGGAGGAATGCTATGGAAGAGGAGATGCAATCTCTTCAGAAGAACGACACTTGGGAACTTGCAAAGCTACTGAAGGGTAAGAAAGCTATTGGTTGCAAGTGGGTGTATGCTAAGAAGGAGGGATCTTCTATTGGGGACATACGGTTCAAGGTCAGATTGGTTGCCAAGGGATATGCACAGCTTGAGGGTGTTGATTACAACGAGGTGTTTTCACCCGTTGTGAAGCATTCGTCGATTCGGATACTATTGGCATTGGTGGCACAGCTGGACTTAGATTTGGTCCAAATGGACGTGAAGACGGCCTTTCTACATGGAGACTTAGATGAGGAGATCTACATGACACAACCTATGGGGTTTAAAGCTGCAGGAAGAGAGGATTTGGTGTGCAAGTTGAAGAAATCTCTTTACGAACTGAAGCAATCACCGCGACAGTGGTACAAGAGATTTGATAGCTTTATGATTGGCCGAGGGTACACGAGGAGCCCTTATGACCCGTGTGTGTATATGCGCAAGCTACAGGATGGTGAGCATATTTATTTATTATTGTATGTTGATGATATGCTCATAGCTTCCAGGAACACTTCAGCTATTGGGAAATTTAAAAAGGAGCTGTCATCTGAATTTGAGATGAAGGACCTGGGAGAGGCTAAGAAGATACTGGGTATGGAGATTGAGCGAGACAGTGTGAAGGGAAGATTGAAGCTTACACAGAAGAGTTACTTGCAGAAGATTGTCACGCCCCGCTTCCCAAAATACCGGGGAATCGGGACGTGAACAAGCCCGCGACGTATTAGACTGAGGAGAGATAAGTGCTAGACCTCTTCTTCTCAATCTAATACGCTAAGCGTCTGGAAATAAAACAAGCGAAGTTACAGGTCCCCGATCACAATAGCAAGAATATAAAGACAACTCAGAATAAAATAATACATATCATAAATGAACATCATCCCAGACATAAAATGCGGGTCAAACATGCCCTTATACAAATCTGAATAAATGAATACTGAAGAGATATAAAATACACTGATCAAAAGGAAATGAATGTGCTGCAGACAAACTGAAAGGAATGACTAAGCTTCGGCTTGTTCTTCTGCTCCATCTACAAGGCACTTCTGTTGAAAATCCTCTGGCTCCTGATGATCTCCCAGCTGAACCTGTTCTTCTCCTAAGTCTGACGTACACCAGAGAAAACAGGTGTACGTCAGGTGCATAGTGCACGGCAAGACCCGACCCCACAAAGAAAATAGGAACGGTCGAATGACCAATGCAATAACAGATGCAACAATAGTAATAATCATAGGATAGTGACCAAAGCGATAATAAAAATAGAAACATGTGATGATAGTAGTAACAATAGAAATATGCAACTGAAATACTAACAAGCTAGATACAATCCATCACTAGAGTATAACAATCAGGAAAAACATAAACATCCGAGTAACAAGATCATACAGCTAGCCATCCTATAATCATCCACATAACAATGTCATACAACTAGATGGAATTAATATTTAAAAATCTATAACTCGAGACGTAGTACGTCGAGCGAAATAATCCAAACAAGGAAACCCTCATGTATATACCATATGTCTCGAATTATAAATAATTAAATATTAATCCTAATCTAGGTATGGAAAGAAATACAACTGGCCTACATCTCACAAGAATCCATAAATCCTAACCAAAGTGACGACACCGATTCACTTTGATTCAACAACCAACCACAGTGG